>ML793395.1:256559-268804 GCA_009831015.1 Picea engelmannii
ATCTAATCAATAAGTGAGTGATCTTCACTCATATAGGCAATGACATCCTCTAATTAGGAATGCATGCATAATAGTGATGGTCTAAAATTAGAAAGTCTAAAATAGAACTAGTCTCCCACTAAACTAGTGTTACTCCCACTGAATTGGTGTGCCGAAAATAGAAATTTCTCCAACAATATATACTTAGTATATATACCAACACATATACCTAATAAAAGTTGATATGTTGGGATATATATTAAGTATATATAATGATATATATACTAAGTATATATAATGATATATATACTAAGTATATATACTTGTAAAAATATCGACATCTATACCTAGTATATATACTGGTATATATGTCTGTATATATACATCGATATATATACTCAATATATATACCAGTATATATACATCGATATATATACTCAATATATATCTCGACATATATACTAGGTATAGATGTCGATATATATATACAAGTATATATATCGGTGTATATACTTAGTATATATACCATTATATATACCAGTATATATACTTAGTATATATGAGAGTATTTATACTATGTATATATGTTGGTATATATACTAGGTATTATATGTCAGTTTATATACTAAGTAAATATGCTAGTATTTATATTGACATATACTAGGTATATTTGTTGGTATATATATCGATATATATACTTGGTATATATGTCGGTATAAATACAAAGTATATATACTGACATATATATCTAGTATATATACTAGGTATATATAATGACATATATATACTAGGTATATATACCGACACATATACCTAGTATATGTTGATATATTGGTATATATACTAAGTATATATAACGATATATATACTAAGTATATATACAAGTATATATACTAGTATAAATATCGACATCTATACCTAGTATATATACTGCTATATATGTCAGTATATATACATCAATATATATACCAATATATATACTAGGTATATATACCTAGTATATGTCGATGCACTAAGTATATATACCAATATATACACTGACACATATACCTAGTATATGTCGATATAGATACTGGTATACATACCGATATATATACTTGTATATATACCAACATATATATATATATATATATATACTAGGTATGTTTACTTAGTATATATATACTCATATATACATGTATATATATCGACATCTATACCTAGTATATATAACGATATACATGGCAGTATATATACAAGTATATATATGTATCTAATTAATACAGGTCGATGAAAACTTAATAAAATTGTTATTAAGGATATGATGCAAACGTATGCCATGGAAAAGCTCTTTAAGTTAGAAGAATGGTTACATTTAGTGGAGATTGCATATAATACCAATAGATCATTGGAAATAAATCCATTAACCGAGGCTTTTGTATAGAGAAAAATGCAACACTTCAATAATATGGGACAACATAGCAAGTGAGATCACACTTGGTATTAAGTAGGAGTCCACATCCAAGACCCCTCTATTGAATAATTAGTTACCTAAATTAATTTTTCTTATTCATGGTGGACATGCAATTGTGATGTCATCACGATGTAATGATAAAATGTATCTTAATATACAATGTATATAAAATGGCTTTTAGAAATAAGAATGAACTATGATATGGACAATTGTTAAAGTGGTATGAGACAAAAACATAATTTTACAAAATTTCATCCAAATGCTTTCATCATGTCATTGTATCCAATTCCCTGATACTCCTGAAAACCACAAATAAACAAATGTATTATTAGTAATATTTTGTAACTTATTTTTTATTTAAAATACGTGCTAAAATAATATATGCTTCATGTCAATTATCATATGACTACTTTTCGAAAACTTGAATGTTAAATTTACCTTTCATGAAGCCTCATATGTTCAAATATGGAAGTAATGGAATTATTGGCATGCATGTGCTAATTTCTTGGATCACTAAATAATTTGGTTCAACTTAAAACATAAATCATTAAAATGAAATAAAGTTAGTGTTCATTGTAAGAGATGATGCACTAAATATTTAATTAGACAAACTTTAACTAAACTATATAAATATTTTTACAACTCTCTTTTGTCAAAATAATTTAAAAAATATACTTGTGTTACCCTCAATAATATCATCAGAAAATAATTGAAGTTGACAATGTTGAACATGACGAGGTTCATTATGAGATGTGGATCCCTCAACTGTAACTACAATCATACAACATTCTTAAAATGAGTTTGAGGCTAATAATTCATATAATGTAAAACAAATTAAAATCTAATTACAATACCTATATTATTTGGAACATAATGTTGCACATGATCAGAGGTTTGTTTCACATTCCTNTGTAACTACAATCATACAACATTCTTAAAATGAGTTTGAGGCTAATAATTCATATAATGTAAAACAAATTAAAATCTAATTACAATACCTATATTATTTGGAACATAATGTTGCACATGATCAGAGGTTTGTTTCACATTCCTACGATCTTTCGAAGAAATTAGTTCCATTTGATTGTCCATGTTATTCCTTGACTTTATGCGAACCTGTCCAACCTTTTGAAATTGTGGTTTATCCTTAGTTGAATGTCTCTAATGAAAATGTTGTATCTTTTTACTTTGTGGGCTCAAAAAACTGTGTTGTATCTTAGTCGTGATTTTAGATGGAGACATGACACTAACAGTTTTTTTGTTTATCTATGCTTCTAAAGTGAAAAACAATTTGACAATTGCTTCTGCATGGTCCACATTTGTAGGCAAATTGTTCAACATATTCCTAGCTCTTTTATTGATCGATGCATGTAAAAATTGCAATCTATCAACCTCAGAGATTGGATTTTTCAATGTTGATGTGTCATGATCAACATGATTTAATAAAATATTTACATGGTTAAAGTTTGCTTAGTCTTTTGTTAGCAGACTCATTGTCGTTGTTTGATTTAAATCAACTAAAAATACAGGTCTGTCAATAATCGAACTTGAAACACTTGGTAATGTATTAATGTCTAAATAATGTTCACTAGTCCACATTTGAACTTTAAAGACATGCTTACAAGCATTGCCATTCAACGCCCAATTACAACTACAAAAATTAAACTCTGACCCTGTGTATATGACATTATACCAGGTATCAGGAGTATCCTTATTTTGACTACGAACTAGAAATTCATTCATACTTTTTGGGTCATGCAGACAATCTTCATTTGGTATCTGGATTGCTCTAGCCTTTGAGTGAGTCTCTTGTTTCTCACACTTGGTAGGCTTTATAATTCCTGTTTCTTTTAAACGTTGATTATGAATATAATATAGTTCAAATTTTTTCAATAAGATGAACACCAACAAATCCACTCGTTTGTGGCATGAATTGTTATCCTCCTATAGGTACCTATATTTTAGATACCTGTGGTAGGATTCAATTGCATTATTGGTTTGTTGATTGGAATGCAAAAAATTCCTATAAGCTTTTGCTCACATATATGGAATTTTTTTTATCATCAACTAAAAAGTAATGTCTAAAAACATGCAAGTATGTAATAATAGTTATGATTCAATGTTACATAACACTTACAGACTTTGTCATTGGATAGCCAAGTGGTGTCAAAATATTTCAGAAACTTTTCCTCTTCACTAAATTCATGAAATATTCTTGCAACTGCTTTTCATACAAACTCATCATTTTGGCAACTATACATGATTTCTCCTAAAGCATGAAGAATGCAGACTTTGCTTTCTTTGACTTCGACTTTGCTTCCAACATTTTTTACCCATGTTCTATGGACATGCCATACACATAGTAGAATTGAGGAATTGGTTAAACTCATGAATTGACATTACATTAGAAGAGAGTAAATTATATGAATGCAACATGTTTTTTTCATGTTTATTTTGAAATAAAACAAATGTTGAACCTTAATGCTTGAATCTCAGCAATAGCATCATCTATGATAAATGCCCGTACATGCCAATCTAGGCATTCTTTCATTCCCACATCAAATAAAGCTGACAGACATTTACGAATATCATATGTAGAATTACGTGATGAAATTAGCCAAGCCACTGGAACACCATTACAATGTTTGTCGAATACCATTAATGTATAAAGCTGATACTACATTCAAAAAACGTAAGTGTTAATATAGTATTCAACACATAAAAATTGATTTTAATCACCATAAATAAATGAAAAAGGTTGATTATACGCACCCCATACATATTGTTTCTAAATGTGGAATCCATAGACATAACATTGTTGTGTGAATACTTTACCATCATGGAACACATCCAACAGGTTTGTATTCCTATAATGAATGGTATGTTTTGCACACTATCTTTCTTTTGATAGAAAAAAAATCCATCTGGAAATTGATTATACCAACAGTCGACACTTGTTGGTTCACTCTCATCCTTCATATATTCTTTCTTTCTAATATTATGGTAAATGTTAGAAATATCCATCTTTGTTATTAAGGAATCCCGAGTTACCCCTGTGAATAACTCACCAGATTGGTGCTCCACATCAGAGATGAATTTGTCCCAAACCATTGTGACATTAAAACCATCTTCAATCATCTTTTCCACACTAGCTCGTATATCAAAGGACAAATGTGGTGCATATTTGAATGTTTGAGGTCTACCCATTGCATTCTTCCTATGACACATGCCACCAGATTTATCAATATGCCTACTGGCACTCAGTGTATGTTAGAATATCATCATTTGGATGCATATAAAGTCAATGCATGATGAAATGATATCTGTAACCAACTTTAATGCTTTAACGTGGATTGCGTTTCATTTTTGTTGATACATGTGGATTCATTGTAATCTCACCACCTAAGAGTTTACGTGTCGACTTTGGAACATATGCACACCAATAACTAAAAAAGAACAATGATAACAAATTAGGAAACATGTCAACATAATTTTTTCATAATAAACTTGAATTAGAAGTTCATAATTATATTAAACAAATAAAGACTCACATGGCATATTCTGGACATGTGTTAATGCAAGCACATACAATCTCCTGCACTTCTTTAGATCAATTTGTATTAACAACAAATTGAGTGGGATATTCTTCATTTGATTTCTCCCCATTTATAAAATCTTCAAGTCGACTATATTGAATAAGAACAACTTGATCCCCTCCAATTTGGGTCCATGTTAGATCTTTAGCTGAAAAATCTATCATATCTTCTAGGTCTTCTGTGTCCAATTACACAATGTCTTCCCACTTTTCCATCTATAGAATACCTATACAAATTTGAATTTTTTGGAGATCAACACTTATGACATTAAGCTGTTATAAATATTTGTCAGTGATATCTAATACTCAATGTTACTTTACAATCCATTTTATGTGATTTAATGTTCTCTAATATAAATGGCATAACATTATACTCGATCCATGGATGGTAGTATAAGGTGACCCTAAGAAGGATAATCTTGGTGTGAATGAAGTTAGATTGGGTCCCCCTAGGGGGTAACACATTATTATGGGATGTTCATGTTTGAATAGATGTTCAAATAGTTTGAAGGGATGTTCAGAGATGCCAAGTATGGAAAACTGGGTGTAGGTGAAATCATGGTATGTGATGGTTGAGAAGTAGTTATGTGTGAGGAGGTTTGAGCTCCTCATTGTGAAGAAGGACTAGTGGGTAGGTTGTTTGGGATGTTGGTGCCAAACAAGGTAGAACCTAGCAAGGTTGATCCTAAAACAATTGCACTCACTAGTGTATGGGATGGCCGATGTATCAACCAAGTTGGGGATACCTTCCAATATTGGGGGTTATATTCAACAAGCGTCTAGAACAACGAGGATACTGTGGTTCCCCTATGATGCTGGACTGGATAGAAAGATGTCTGTGAGTTGCGATGAGTGAAATAAATGAACAAATGCTTCCTGTGTTTTTGGACTAACTAAACAATGTTACTCAAAGATGGATGTAATCAATAGTGGATATCATACATAAAAAAACCAATCAATCATCAATATAGGGTAGTGAGGTTTTTCCGTGTGGGGAAATAAAAAAAATTTGCACGTGTCCTAAAAGATGTATCGTCCTTCCTCTCAATAGCACAAGGCCTTCCAAAAGCACTCAACAATGGGGCATGAATCAACCGAAAGATGAACTAGTGAAGGTATGAACAATCAGTTATAATGAGGGGTGAAGGGGGCATGTTCCGAAAGTATTGGCGATATTTCCCAACAACTATTCAAAATCTGATTGAGGTGCGATTGTAGCCCACAACTGCCACCTATGTAGAAAAACCTAGATTTGGCAACTAAGTTACCCCGATCAAGCACGACATTTAGATTTTTGGCCTAAGAAATGGGTCACGGGCTGGATGCTTTCCAAGAGTTGGGTGACTCAAGGAGGCATGCACAGAACAACCAGAGCTTGGCCTTCAACCCTTCACGGGTATCTCCCTACCTTATGGTGTAGGAATGCTTGATTTAGAGGATTTTTGGTTTCCTATTTCAGAATTTCTAAGTTTTAATGAGAGATGATAACATGGAGTTGTTTGGATACCTATCCCCGAGATCTTAACTTAGACTACAAATTTCCAATAACTCTAATATATATATGAAAACTGCTTTTACATCTTTATTCATTAAATATAACATTTATCATATATATCTCATAAAAAAACATTCCGATATATTTCATTACATTCAAACTTATGATCAAATACAATGTTTCATATATTTCACATAAAAAAACATTCCAATATATCTCAATACATTCAAGCTTATGATCAAATAACTATTTTCATATATATCCCAAAAACAAGCATTGCAATTTATTTCAATACCTTCAAGTTTATGATAATTTTTTTTATAAATTTTAAATTGTGTTAGTAGCTTAATTTAAGTACTTTCAAGTCGTTACTCCAACATTATCATACTAAAGTACATGTAAGTTGTGTGATTGTCTTAAATGTTTAAGTATCATAGTTGGATTAGAAAAATTAGCATGGCAATATGGTGTGAATATGAGATTCTATATTTATCACACTAATCATGAGATTTTCACAAACATATTATTGTCTACTATGGAGGTTGGACACACTATACATTGGTTCTTAAAAAACTTAAAGGCCCTAATCTCTACCTCAAGCTAGAGCATTCAATAAGGGAATATGCTATAAGTTAGCGACAAAAATAATGTGCCAATTGAGAATAAATTTGATGAGATTAAGTGTGAGTGTGACAATTATGTTCCATATATATGCATCTATACAGTGTATCCCAAAGAGGAGGAGGTAAGTACACGCATATGCATCTATACAACACATCCCAAAGAGGAGGGAAGTATAAGCAAATAAGCATGTGCATCTATACAACACATCCCAAAGAGGAGGGAAGTATAAGCAAGTATCTATACAACATGTTCCAAAGAGGAGGGAGGTACGAGCAAGTAAGTATACTAACATAGTATACTAACATCATAACCAATCAACTATTATACTAGTAGTAGACATACTTGCTTGTGCTTACATCTATTGGTATAAGGGTCATGTTATGTTGCGACTTTTTAAGTTATCACAACTAGCACTTACAATCAATGTGGGGTAACACATCAAAGTAGAGAAGATTTTATGGTTGTAGTCGAAGCTAGTCCAAGATTCCATAAGAGTATCCTATTTTTATGAGAATATGGATTTTTATTATCCAAACTATTTTTTACAACAAAATGAAAAAAAAAATGATTACAAAAGATTATCAATAATGATAAAATGGATTATCACATGACTAAATAAAAAAAAGAACAAATTTAGAAATAATAATATTATGTAACATAGCAACCTTGTAATGGATAATGGAAATGTAAGACATAATCACTTTCACCACATGTATAATGACCATACATAAAAAACTATTGTGTTGCATTGTCAATAGAAATCCATGGAGGGATGTCACATCTCTCAACACATGGTGCGCCCACTTGTGCATGTACACCATATGATTATGGTTAACATTTGGGTTGTTTCCTTTCCATAGTGAATAGTAATACACTTTACTAATTTTAAATTTAAGGACAATTTTTAGAATTCCATGAAAGTAGATGTTTATAACCATTTTTTTTATTTAGAAAAGCTTGGTGCACTTTACAAACTAATATGAATGAAATGAGTAACTTCATGTAACACCAATACATTCAAATTAAAATAAGACTAAAATACACTACATAAAAAATAATGATAATAATTAAAACATCCAATATATTAATTAGAAAACATAAAAAAAAATCATCATAATTATAATTTCATAAATATGTTTTTTAAAGTTGAAAGGAAGAGCGTCGGAGGATAAAGTGAAACCTTAAAAACTATGTTAATGTTTATGCCATTATTATAGTTCTTTGCATTTCAATAGATAAGAGCAACATAAGAACAAGATCACCGAGAAATACACATTCACAAGAGACACATCATTTATCCTGGGAAACCCTCTAGGGGAAGAAAACCCAACAAAAACTTCCTTATCATAAGTTGCCAATACAATGTTCAAGAGATAACTCAAACCAATACAGATAGTCCTCTCCAAAAGATGCACCACTCTTCTCCCTCTCTCCAACTGGTAATTGCAACTTGCCTCGTAAGAGAATGAACAAGTGAGGCGCTAGCCTCCCTATATATACAAGCCTGGCACATGTGAAAGGGTTTCACTGGCAGGGCCGACCTCTCACTCTGGGTGGGTAAACCCACCTTTAATTAATTATGGGTCTCAATAATAACTGCTGGGGTTGACTTCTTATTCTGCCTATTACAATTGTCCAATGACCAATCCACAAAAGGGGATTTTGTCCTAATACAATTACCGACATGATTAATCCACAATGGGGATTAATCCTAATAATAAAATAACAATAATAATAAGAATACTCTTCCCAGTTACATTATTTCAACACTCCCCCTTAACAAGAAGGGTCTTCTTCAACGACATCAGGCGAGAGAGGTTTGCATCATCAGTGGCATTAGGAGGACAATATCATCAATATCATCTTGAAACATTGGCTAGCATATTTACGAGTCATCGGAAGTTTTCTTCATCAACAACATCATCATTCTCGAAAGAATGCCATCATCATCTGCATCAAAATGTATCAGTAAAAATGATACCTCATCACAACACTAGGTTGGCACATCACAGTACTACACTGGCTCAATGTCATAGCGGTTAAGCTGGTAGCTCAGTGTCAGTCACATCTTGATTTACGTCTAACAACAAGGTCAGAAGCAAGGAATCATCTTGCTTTACGTCTAACAACTAGGTCAGAAGCAAGGAATACATCATCATCTCGCTTTATGTCTAACAACGAGGTCAGAAGCGAGGAATCATCTTGCTTTATGTCTAACAACGAGGTCAGAAGCAAGGAACACATCAACATCTCGCTTTACGTCTAACAATGAGGTCAGAAGTGAGGAATCATTTTGCTTTACGTTTAACAACAAGGTCAGAAGAAAGGAACACATCAACATCTCACTTTACGTCTAACAACTAGGTCAGAAGCGAGGAATCATATTTCTTTATGTCTAACAATGAGGTCAGAAGCAAGGAACATATCAACATCTCGCTTTACGTCTAACAACGAGGTCAGAATCGAGGAATCATTTTTATTTACGTCTAACAACTAGGTCAAAAGCAAGGAATCATCTTGCTTTACATCTAACAGCGAGGTTAGAAGCAAGGAACACACAACGTCATGCTTTACATCTAACAACGAGGTCAGAAGCAATGACTCATCTTGCTTTACGTCTAAAAACGAGGTCAGAAGCAAGGAATAAATATATATACTCCCCCTTTCAGGGAGGGTCCTTTTAGACTATACCAAGATTATCTCGAAAGTGTTCAAACTTTACACGAGATAGAGGTTTGGTCAACACGTCAGCAACCTGTTCATCCATGCTAATGTACTGGAGCTTCAAGGCTCCTCTCTATACCATGTCGCAGATGAAATGATAGAGGATCTCTATGTGCTTCGACCTGTCGTGGAATACATGATTCTCTGTCATCTTTATGCATCTTTGGTTCTCACATAGAATCATGATTGCTCTCATCTCCAAGTCAAATAGGCTAGTCAACAACTTTCGAAGCCATATAGCTTCGCAGCTAGCAGAACATGCGACAATGTACTCTGCTTCCGCTATGCTGAGAGCAATACTGGATTGCTTCCTACTCTGCCACGAGATCATGGATGATCCCAAACTGAACAACATCCAGAAGTGTTTTTTCTGTCTGCAATGCTTCCTACCCAATCTGCATCAGTATATCCACTCAATGTGAAGTCATGATCTCCATCATAGCTGAGACCATAATCCATTTTACCTGTAAGGTACCTCATCACATGTTTTGAAGCCACTAGGTGAACACGTCTGGGCTCTACCAGAAACTGACTCAAGGTGTTCACTGCAAAACATATGTCTGGTCTGGTTTTCATCAGGTACATCAACGATCCAATAATCTGTCTGTACAATGTGGCATCTATCAAGTCTGACGAAGTATCGACCAACATCTTCAGCTTCGCTTCCATGGGTGTATTCATGGACTTACATTCTAGCATGTCGAATCTCTTTAAGATTTCAACCGTGTACTTTCCTTGGTTAAGGAAGATTCTTTCTGGACTCTGCCATACCTCAAGGCCTAAGAAGTAATGCATTAGACCAAGGTCTTTCATTTCAAATTCTGCAGCAAGTCTCTGTTTACATTCAACGATGAGATTTTCTTCTCAAGTTAATAATAAGTCATCCACATACAATAGTAAGATTACTGGTTCATTATCCATAATTTTGAAGTAGAGATTTGAGTATGATTTAATCTTGGTAAAGCCTAAGCTCGTCAAGAAACTGTCTATACGTCCATACCAAGCTCTGGGAGCTTGCTTCAATCCGTATAAGTCTTTCTTCAATCAGCAGACATGAGACTTCCTGTCTTCAACCTCAAATCCTTGGGGTTGCTCTATATACACTTCCTCTTCGATGACACCATTCAGGAAAGCTGTCTTCACGTCCATCTGGTGCAACTTCCATTTCATCTTGGCTACAAGAGCTATAATGGTTCTGATCGAAGTGTATCTGGCCACAGGAGCAAATGTCTCTTCATAGTCAATGCCTTCCTTCTGGGAAAATTCACGAGCGACAAATCTTGTTTTATATTTCTCAATACTTCCATCAACAACATGTTTTATTTTGAAGAGCCATTTTGATGATACCACATCCTTTCTTTTTGGTTTGGGAACTATTTCCCATACATCATTCTTTATTATGGATTGGTATTCATCTGTCATGGCATCTGCCCATTCCTTCTTTTGAATGGCCTCTTCAAATCATGTAGGTTCTTCATCAAGTAGATTGCACATCAAAGCCGTGTAACTAGAGAATGGCTTTGGTCTTTACATCTGTCTTGTGGTTCCTTCTGAAACACCATACTTCTCTCCATCTTGTATAAGCTCTCTTGCCCAAGCATACTTTCTTTTATGGGAGAAGGTCATATGAGGAGGTTCTTGAACTTCTGTTATATCATGATCTTTAGGAGTCTCCTCATCAGGGGAAGTTATGACTTCCTTTACAGGTTCTACAGCTCTGGGAACTTCCCTCATGGATTCCGTAGTCCTGGGATTTACAGGTTCCTCTTCATACATTTCTTCAAGATAGCATCTTCTTGATTTCTTAAGTGCTGCTTCTTCATCAAAGGTCACATCCCTGCTGATCTCAATATGGCAGTGACCAGGTATGTAGATTCTGAAGGCCTTGGATACCTCACAGTATCCCACACATATTCCCTTCTTTCTAGAGGGTTCCAACTTGTTTCTTTTCTCTTTCTGTATATGAATAAACATTGGACATCCAAATATTTTGAGATGGCTTATCTCTGGCTTCTTTCCGATAAACATCTCTTCAGGGGTCTTGAACCCAAGTGCACTATGGGATAATCAGTTCTGCACATAAACAACTGCCATTGCTTCTTCTACCCATAAGCACATAGGAAGATCTTGATCGTGAATCATAGTCTTTACAACTTCCATAATTGTTCCGTTCTTCCTTTCAACTAAACCGTTTTGTTGGGGATTATAGGGAGTAGTAAGTTCCCTCTTAATCCCAACATCTCTGCAGAAGTTTACGAACTCCTTTGAGGTATATTCTCCTCCATTATCTAACCTGAGTATCTTAATCTTTCTTTCAGAAAGATTCTCTATCAAGGCTTTGAATTTCTTGAATTTACTGAATACTTCATCTTTAG
>ML793395.1:298273-310585 GCA_009831015.1 Picea engelmannii
AAAAAAACATTTTTTGTTTTTCTTTTATATATATTTTTACTTTCCTTTGACAAACTTCTATAAAAGTCCCACATTTTAAAAATCTTGAATGGAGGAGTACCACCTCTATAAAAACGCAGGAAGATTTGTATCCTCATGAGGTTGTCGTTTTGGTCCTAACGGATTCAAGTGTCAACATTTTTGGCGACCATACTGGGGACATGAATTGAAAATTTGGAACCTAGCCCAACGGTTTTTGAAAGAATATATGACTTTACCCCAGGGTAATCAACCCCATTTAGAAATTTGATTGAATAATCAACGAAACATTTTGCACCAGTTGTATAATCTGGTAATATCAACATCCCAGACTTCAGAGGAGTTAGAAGGGTCCTGACAGATCCTGGTCTAAGAAGAAGAAAGATAAATCCTTCGAAGATAGAGGAGAAAAGAACGACAAGATTGAAGAAACCAAAGATTGGCTAGAGCAGCACAAGAACAAGGTCAAGATTGAAGCTAGACAAATACAAGGGACCCATTACTAGAAGTAAAAGTAAGCAACTCTCTGTCCTTAGAAGTGAAAAGTATGATCCTAAAACCTCTTAAAAAATGGTAGCGAGAGACGAACAACCCTGAAACAAGCATCACGAGGAGAGACAAGGAGGCGAAAGAGATGCCACAAGAAACCAAGGAATCCCAGGGTTTGGAAATAGAAGGAGGGTAAGAGATTCACCTCTTAATCTCATAGGTGAACAACATGATCTCCCTGTTCTCCCTAAGGGCATCTTAAATGAATTTTCTGGAGATGGGAAAATCGATGCAAAGATGCTTCTGCACTTATTTCTTGACATTTGTGACTTTCACCGAGTTGAATATGATGATGTCATGGTGAGGTTGTTTCTGCAAAATTTATCAAAAACAACTTATGAATGGTATACAATGTTTCCCAGTAGATCAATTCTCTCGTTTAACAACCTCGAAGCTATGTCCCCCCCCCCCAATTTCCTACCATACCCTCCTCACAGACTTCACCCAGATTGGGTTAAGGAAGAACAAAAGGATACAAGATTTTAATCTCAGGTTCAATAAGACCTTGAGTAGAATCCTAGAAGACAAAAGACCAAATGACCCTATCATTCTCGGTTGTTATAAGAATGCAATGCCCCCGAATCTAAAATATTCCATCAGAACATCCCAAATGGATACTTTGGAGGAAGAAATGACTAAGGCCACTGGGATGAAAGAAATTATGATTGAGACGAGTGCTGACCCTGAAATTATACTGGGAAGAGTACAAAGGTAGATGGGAGGATTGGATTGTGATAATAAAGGAGCTTCCATCTCTAGAAAGAACGAAGAATTTAAACCTCGAGCAGCTCACAATCAAACAACAGGAGGAGGAGCTTTTTAAAGGAACCATACCTGACATAAAATTTGATCCTGTGGAAACATAGGAAACAAAGCAAAGAATTGAGATTGCATAGATGAATAGAACCATCAAACAGATGCATGACGAAATAACGATGTTGAGAAGGGGAGATAATTACATACCAAAACCCAAGAATGTCGATTCCTGAACAAAGGAGTAACCCTCCCCCCGAAAACAGAGTCAGGTTCAAGAATACTGACGACCCATAGAGACCAAGGGTTCCTAGACAACCTACTCCAAATGCGACTGTTTTGGATGATGTCTATGATGAGCAATTGATAAAGAAAGAAGGTTATTACTTACCTGATGAAAACTACGAGATAGTGCAGATGGATAGATTCGAGATGTCCATGTATATATGTGGAGAGGGTAACAATGATCCTAACTCGCAAGAAAATGTCGCCCATGCAAGAGGGTTTATAAATAGACCAAAGAATAAAGGCGACTCCGACAAAGAAAAACTAAAAGAAAAAGAAAAGGAAAAAGAAAATTAAAAAGTGTCTAATGAGAAAGTGACAGTTGGAACCACAAGGAAACACATGGCGTCAAGCTCAACTCAAATGACATATAATGTCGTGGAGGACTTAAGTAAGTTGAGGTTAACTTTGCCTTTTACGGAAGTGGTAAAGATTCCTTAGCAGAGGCAGAACATCTTGAAGTTCTCGGATGATTCATCAAAAATAACTGAAGTTGTTGTTACCACTCCAAAATAGAACCAGAGCCCGTCGACTACTAAGCTGAGAGGTAAAATTCCACCCTTCTACATTTCAATTGAAAACCATGATGTTGGATAACATAATTGTTTAGTTGATATTGGTGCGACAAATAATATAATGCCACTTGAGGTCATGGAAGCGTTGGGCATGAGTTGCACTAAGTATTATGAAACTGATGAGAGCATATATGCAATCGATTCTAGAAAAGTGTCGACGTACAGGGAAATGAAGGATTTTTATGCCTGGATTACAACAACCCCCCATATCATCACAGTTTTTAATATTATTGTGGTAGACCTGCCTCCAAAATATGGGGTTGTGCTGGAAAGAGATTGGACCTCCATGATCGGTGGATATATAATGAACGATGGCAGTTGTATGATGCTACCAAGCAAGGAGGGAGAAATGATTAAAGTACCCCATGAACCTAGAAAACCTTTCTCCTTCAATAAGAAGGATAATGAATTAATGGAAGATTACATAGATGGTGAGAGTGGAAACTATGCTATTTTGGACATGGAGCACAACAAAATCCTAGAACGAGTTCAAGGCTTGGAAGGCCCAAAATGTTTTTTTGAACGCTAATGGAGAATGTCATTTGATGGATCTTGTTCTAAATCTGGGAACATAGTTGGAATTGTTCTCATAAGCCTAGACAAGATGACACATCCCCATGCTGTAAGACTGGAGTTTCCATGAATGAATAATGAGGCAGAATATGAAACTTTGATTCAGGGGATGATCCTCGCACAAAGAATGAAAATAGAACATCTCATTGTGACTGGAGATTCATAGTTGGTCATCAATCAGGTTACCCAAAAGTTCAAAATAAAAAAGGAAATACTTAAGTTGTATTTCAAAAGAGTTAATGAACTGATGGAATCTTTCACCTATTTCAACATCGCTTTCATTCCAAGGGACAAGAATCACAAGGCCGATTCACTAGCCTTGGCGGCCTCATGATCAAACCTAGATGATGTCCTAAGCAAAATGTCTTTCTAGGTAGAAAGAGCCTTTCAACCATCCGTGCCCGATAATATCGAGTACTTACAAGTATTTGAGAATGATGAATAATTGGAGAATTTTTTGTTAAACGATGATGATGAAGAAGACGATAGCTTGATGGTCATATTGGAATACTGTATACAAGATTAATATTTGTTATGCCAAGAATCCTCTTGAAGAATTTTTCAGTTCAAAGGGTGCAAGAAACAAGAAAAGTCAATATTGGAATAAACCATTCCTCGAAATATGTCAATTTGAGAGTCGATTGCATCCCCGAAGAGGTTGATCAATATGTTTCTTTATTCAAATAATATATTGATGTGTTCGCTTGGACCTATGATGATTTGAAGGCCTATGATAAAACTATATTCCATCATATCATTCCTTTGAGGGAAGAACCTAAACCAGTGAAACAAAAAATAAGAATGATGAATCCTAAGCTGAAACCTTTGGTAAAAATTGATTTGGAGAAGTTGAAGAAGGCAAGGATAACCTATCCCATAAGACATTCAGACTGGCTTTCAAATCCAGTGTTTTTTAGGAAGAAGACTGGGGAAATCTGAATGTGCGCTGACTTCAGAGATCTTAACAAAGAGAGCATAAAAGATAATTTTCCATTGCCCAACATGGAGTTTCTGCTAAAAAAAGTTACTGGATCGACCTACATGTCTATGTTGGATGGTTTTTCTAGATATAATTAGGTTTTAGTAGCTGAGGAATATAGAGCATTTATTACACCATGGGAAACATATGCATATGCTAGAATGCCCTTCGGTTTGAAGAATGATGGAGCCACGTTCCAAAGTGCCATGGATCATGCATTCAACAGATTTATAGGAAAGTTTATGGAAGAATATCAAGATGACTTGGAAGTGAATTAAAACAAAAGGGAGGATCACATCCATCAATTAAGAAATGTTTTTGAGAGATGTAGATTATACGACGTTTTTCTGAACCCAAAGAAATGCTTGTTCACTGTGACTCGAGGAAAGTTGTTGGGTCACATTGTATGCAAGAAAGGGATTTAAATAGATCCATAAAGAGTTAAAGAAATAAATGAACTCAACCCCCGACGTCTAAAAAGGGATTCCAGTCATTCTTTGGGAAAGTCAATTTTGTTTGAAGATTTGTCCTTGATTACACAAGCATCGTAAAACCTATCAATTTGTTGCTGAAAAAGGAGCGGAGATTCAAGTGGAAAACAAATACTTAGGAAGTGTTCAACAATATCAAAGAGGAAATCACCACCACTACTGTCCTCATTAGTCCAGAATTTCATAGAGATTTTATTATCCATTCATTTTCTACGGAGTTAGTTTTTGCGTCCGTCCTCACTAGAAAAATAACAATGGAGAAGAACTCCCAATAAGTTTTATGAGAAAAACCCTACACCAATATGAGTTGAGGTATTTAGAACTCAGGAAACATGATTTGGCTCTTGTAAAATCTATGGCGCACTTTCAGAAATATATATTAAACTCCCATGTTATAGCTTATGTTCCCTCATCACCAGTCAAGATCCTTCTAAATCAACAGTTGAGAGAAGGGAAATGGGATAACTGGTTAGCAAAAATTCAAGAGTATGATATCAAGATTAAACCTTTGAAGGCAATCAAAGGACAAGGTTTATGCAACATTATTGGGAATGGGGACTCGGTTGATGGGATGATTTCAATCTCAGTTGGAGAACCATTAGTTGATTCAGAATGGTACAGAGATATCATATTCTATTTAAGGTCCGAGAAATTCTCTGTTACAATGAATCCCAAGGAGCGAAGGACACTCAAGATGAAGGCAAACAAATATGTGTTAATTGCTGACATACTTTTTAGAAGAAATTTTGATGGCATATTGCTGAGATGCGTTGATGAGAATCAAGCTCAAGGACTGATCAAAGAATTCCATGAGGGAATATGCGGTGGACACTTTGCACCTACTCCAACTGCCCACAAAATAATTAGAGTGGGATTTTATTGTCCATCAATCTTCAGGGATTTGTATGCCGTAATAAGGAGATGTCTGTCATGTCAGCAATTTTCAGGAAAAATGAAGAAAGTTGAGATGCATTTGCAACCGATTGTGGTGGAACAACCATTTTCCCAGTGGGGACTTGATGTTGTTGGGCCAATTAATCCGAAATATAACAAGGGGCATATGTACATTCTGACAACTACTGATTATTTCATGAAATGGCCAGAAGTGGTGGCGCTAAAGAAGGATGATGTCGAAGAATTGATTAGATTCCTCAAGGACAACATTTTGTCGAGGTTTGGTGTCCCTGATAAATTTATCACAGACAATGGTTAGATCTTTATTGGGTCAAATTTCATGAAGTTTTGAAGACAATATGGGATCATCATGGGTCAATCATTGAATTATTATCCACAAGGAAATGGCCTTGCTGAATTCATGAACAAAACACTTGCACACATATTGAAGAAAATCGTTGATAACAACCAGAAGAATTGGCATCTGAAGTTGACAGAAGAATTATGGGCAAGCAGGATAATCCCAAAGGATAGCACCGGGATGTCTCCGTATCTATTGGTTTATGGGAAAGAGGAAAAAATGTTGATTATCCTCAAGCTTAATGCATTGATCTATGTGGTTAATACTGAGGATACATAAGACACTTCGCCTATCCAGAAAATAATCAATCAGTTATTGAAGCTGGAAGAGGAACGAAGCAAGGCCCTGAATCGAACTTCTCATAGGAAACAAAGCGTCAAGATATATTTTTATCAAAGCACGAATACAAATAAATTTTAGAAGGGAGAACTGGTACTTCTTTGGAACAAAGCCAAGGAGAGGCCATCCATGCATACAAAATTCGAAGCACTCTAGATCAGACCGCATGTCATCGAAAATATATTGGGATTTAACTCATATATGCTCCAAGACATGAAAGGAAAAATGTTAATGCTGCCTGTCAACGGGAAACATTTGAAATTTTTCTTCTCCTAACACTTTTTCATTCTCATTGTACATAATTTTATTTTTAGTTTCTATATTCTTAATCTGACTCCATATCCCAATGGGCGGAAGCACCTGGTCATGAGAGATTCTGGATTCTTGACAACCCATAGGGGGTTATCATCCCACAATTGGAGCCTGTTGTTGAGGTCATTTCCCACTTCTGAAATTTCCCTCCCCTTTCCTATTTTCCCATATTATTTTCTCCCTTTCTTTTCCCTCTTCTATACTTACCCATTTTTCCCTTTTCTTTTTTCCCTTCTACTATCCCTTTCTATTTCTACACTTAGTCTCATTTTTTAGACGGTGGGTTCCTAGGTTGGTGGACTTACAGTTTCTCATATCCATATATTTCACATCACGAGTCTGAATGATCGCCGTGTTGTTCCATACTTAGTTGATTTTACGATCACGGGTTTCCGGGTTGGCGAGATCGAACTCTCATGTTCCCATGTTCCATGATATACACCTTGCACCAAATTTTTTCATGATCTACATTTTGATCCCTGGACTCCCCGAACTTCCAAGTTTCATTCTGCCTACGATGATTCCATCCAACCACTGTGCCATTCTATACTTATCCAATTTCGCACCTTATACCATCGCAGACTCGTGGGTTCGTGGGTTCCCAGGTTCACAAAAATCTCAAATCATATTTTTCTCTCGTCCATCCCTACCATCCTCGCGCCCTTCCCAATGCACATTTACTATGCTTTTAATGTTAATAACTTACCATACAAGTTCGAAAGGATTTTCATTAATAAGCGAAAGGATGGAGAAGATCTCCTGTTAAAACACATTAAATTAGGATTTACGAAGGATTATATTACCCCCTCCAACGTTCATTTTAAACATAATCTGGAGCAATGGAACGTTCTCGTCAACTTATGGCAGAAACTTGACAACAGTTTTGTAGAGAAACATTGAATATTTTTGAGCGCGAGGACCATAGTTTTTAGTGGTCCAGAGCATATCCTTACTACTCATCCCCTTCTGCCCAGAAGGAAGTAATCTGTACGCCTGGAATTGTGCACGTAGGTTGTGTCCCAGAAGTCTTTGGCTATAAGGAGTTGGTCACCTAGTGCGCCGAGAGATATATTCCAAGCCAGTGGATTATTCAGTTCCAGGACCATTCTCCCGTCTCTCTATCGCCTTAGGTATTCCGTAATATGTTGAGACTTCACGAGCCAACGCTCATCTTCAAGGGAGAATATTGCAGGGATTTTTTAAAGAAGCATGAAAATGGATTGGACCTCTTACTTGAATTCCTAGATAACCCAATGACCATCCCCGAGGGCATCACGAGATTGCAGGCTGGCTCATTTAAAAATCCCTTCTAGGGAATTGCATGGTTTTTCACGAGGATAATAGGACAAGAGCCTACAACCAACATCTCCCGGATGATTCTTTACATTCTATATTTTATAGTCAAAGAACAGGTCATCTTTGATTGGGGTAAGTTTATTTCCATTGAAATCTCTTCCCAATTGTCGCAATACAAGAAGGATAATAAATTATTTATGTCATCTTATTTGGTTTTCGTGATAGCGCATTGTTGTCAGTTCCCGAGATTATCTGTGTGTAAGAAGGTAAACTACAAATTCGACCCAGTAACCTTCTGGTATCAAACATTATGGAGGCACAAGGCCTCCCAACATTTTTATGAAGTTTTTAATGATTTTGTCTCAGTTTTTAAAGGCTTGTTGTTTGGA
This sequence comes from Picea engelmannii, assembly GCA_009831015.1. Taxonomy (NCBI): domain Eukaryota; kingdom Viridiplantae; phylum Streptophyta; class Pinopsida; order Pinales; family Pinaceae; genus Picea; species Picea engelmannii. The sequence continues at coordinate 306,088 of ML793395.1, forward strand.
AAGGACACTCCCCGGATGTTTTACCAGGTGAGTAAGTTCCTGGATAGGAAGGGGACACTAGAAAAAATGGAGAATTATAACATTATAAGTATTTTTGGTTCCAAGTAAAATCCTTCCTTCCTTCCATGCCACATATCTGAAAAAATGTTTGTTGTTGAAATAACAATGCAATACAACTACTGGTTGCATTTTTTCCATGAAAAGAGAAAAAAAGCAATTCATACCTCTGTCTTGGAAAGTTGGTGACTTCATATTCAAAAATATGAACAAGATTAATGAATTCGGGGGCTACTTCCATAGCCTCAATCTAAAATATGTTGAAAGAGTAAAAGGGTTCGACCTTAGCGTAATTTTTGTAGAACATATATTGGTTGTTGGTTTCAACAATTCTTTCATTAATTCTATTCTGAATGAAGATGGAGATAATGTCTTAGGAACTCCCGCTCGTGACATTGGCGACCTGGAAACAATATTCATCACCAATGAGTCGTACAAGCAGAGAGGAAAAGGTCCGGGTGAGAAAATTTCCCAATCCTTGACTGTCACTCCAAAGAGTACAGCATCTCGGAGCAACACTCCAACGACCCACCAAATTAAGAAAGTAACCCATAGTTCTTCAGGCGAAGGAGGAGATAAGAACCCTCCTTCAGGAAAAATTGAAATTTTTCACAAGGTTCCCTTGAGGAAGAAAAGAAAAAACATTGTGCAAGAAGAGGAGGGACCTTGAGGTGAAAATGGCATCCATGACCTCTCCCTCGAGGATATGGAACTTGAAATTGACATCGAACAAGTGTTCCCAAACGTCAACCGGTTAGAGAACATTGCTCACCAAAATCCTCTAATGGAAATAATTGAGAGTGAGACCTTCGATGAAGAAGAGTCTTTTGTATTTCAGAGCGTTGTTTTTGACAACGAGTCCAAAAATTTGATTATTGAGAAAATAGATGTAAAGAATAAAAAGGGGAAATCTTGTTCAAAGATTAACATACAGAACATGCGGCCTTCCCAAATTTCCCAAATTCACCGAGAAACTGGAGATGCTCTAGATAATTCTATTGGAGGCCTTGAAGTAGAGAATGTCAGGTTAAAGGAATGAATCAAAGATTTGGCGGAAACTTTAATACCTCTTCCAGTTCTTGCTAGTCCTTTAGCAATGATAGAGCCTACCACATCTGCAACAAAATTATAAAAGGATCTGAAAGCCTTCTCACATCATCCCGGGGCTATGTCAAGAAGAATATCAAGAAAAGGATGGAATTAATTCCATAGGCTTGGGAGATGTAAGAGAGCATGGTCTCTTTTGGAACAAGAGCACACACTTTTCATGAATATTTACAAGCAGATTTGAAAAATGAGGAAGGTTTTTACCTCGATGCAGTTGTACCCTTTGGTTTTAAAGTTACCAATATGAAAGAGTTGAGAATAAGAGAGGAGGATCTCCCTTATTTGAACCAGATAAAACAACTAAACACATGTTGGAAGGAAAATGTTAAGAACCTGAATATTATTGTCCAAGCATGCAACCATGCCATATCCAAAAGAGAAGAATTATTCAAAAAGATGACTGAGATAGACCTAGTTGGGAGCACCAATGAGGTCCAATACCCCAAATTGATACTCAACTCGTTGTTCTTAACCATGAAAGAATTTGATGAATACGTTGAGATCTTTAAATGGTTATCATTTGAAAAATTCTATGGCATTCTTGAGGTAGTGAAGATGACGTGGAAAACTGGCTAGTCGACTATTCGATTAAAAATAGAAATATTGAAGAAGCTTTGCGAAATATTTCTATTGATCTAAGGGACTTGGAAGGCGAGCTTTTCAATATAAAAATATGGCATGAAATGAATGTGGCACCAATGAGGAGCTACATCAAGGAGTGGTTTAAAAAGGCTGTCGACAAACTTACCAATGAAGGGAAAAGGATGGTTGAGACTGTTATTGTAACCACTGATGAAATCCATAAAAGGACATCAACGAGCAAGTGAAAAAAATGAGATATCATCATAGTAAGTTCACACTGATCACATATTTCTATCTTAATCAAGATCTTCATCAAGTTACTCCACCTCTTTAAATAGAAAGGTGTAACCAAAGATTGATAATTTCCTTTTTCTTCTTACCAGGTCTTGCTGTCTTCCGCTGCCCACTTTCTTCTTTCTACGAATTTCATTCTTATACATATTTTATTTATGGTCCGTGGGAGCCCCAATCCGAGTCATTATGAAAAACACATTTTAATTTCAGAGAATATGTATTGAACTATATATTTTTTAGAAATTCCAAGAGAGTTATTTTGGGAACAATCTCGACTGTACTTTGTAACCCAGTTTTTCTAAATACAAATAATTTGAGGTTGATCTATCGTTATCTTCATTTGAGCTGCCCATGTATCACTCTGCCAAAATTGTCTTATGCATGCATAGAATTTTCTTTTAATTTTTTATGTGATAAAAAATATTTATCCCTACTATGGTGGATGTGAGGAAATTATGTTTATTTTCTTTAAATGTATGTTCATTCTCAGGAACTTTATTTTAAAAGAAAAAGAAAAAGCAAAAACAAAAAAAAAACATTTTCCATTTTTATTTTATATATATTTTTACTTTCCTTCGATGAACTTCTATAAACATCCCACATTTTAAAAATCTCGAACATAGGAGTACCATCTCTATAAAAACACAAGAGGATTTGTATCCTTGTGAGGTTGTCATTTCGGTCCTAACAGATTCAAGCGTCAACATGTTTTCAATGTGTAATTATTATATGATAACAATGACACAAAATTATGTTTGAAATCATAAGGAAATAATTATCAGATCTGAAAATTGAAAATTCAACAGGGGAAACCTCTCGTAAATCCTGTTGTGATCCAGTCTTGTCACAACCTGCATTCCATACTAGTCATCTCGCATCCCTGCAACTCACATTCCCACAGCCTGAATTCTCATACTTAAAATATTTTTTTGTCCTCGAGGTTCATCCAGGGAAGTAACACCTGACATTCATCCTACATGCATTTCTTCCGTCGCATACATTTTTCCTCTCGCTTTCCGCATTCTAGACGATATTCTTTCTCCCTGCACCTGCATTCCACATATTGCACGATTTATGGTTTCAAGGTAATCATAGCATATCCACCACACATCTCTCACATGGAAAAATGGGTTGATGTTAACTAATGAGGATTAATACTTTCACATTTCCCCTCAGGCCTTGTGTACACAAATTATAGTTACCATTTAATAAGCGACATGAACCAAGTGTACGACAGTGAAAATTTGAACAATAGATTGAACTCTAATTTATGATTACTAGGGCACCTATTATATGGAAAATATGATTTACACATGTAATTCTCACACTTACCTAAGCACATTGAAAGTGGAAAAGATGACGAACAAGAAAATGAGAGAACCTTTATGTGGAGATGCGATGAATTTATTGGCCCGAGAAAGCAAGGAATTTCAATGGTCTATTTCATATAAGTGGTACTATGAGATTCCCCCTCATGATAAACTTAAAAACAAAGTCCAGACTTAGGAGATAGCAAAGGCAAGTTCCATACCTGAAGTGTTTGATTTTAGAAAACTAGTAGCATGGTGTGCTTGAAGATTTGATTCAAAGCACTGATTAATCGAGGTAAAGGAGACTGAAAGGACTCTTATCCTCCTGACACCCTATATGTTTTGAAGGATACTGCAACTCCTAGAACCAAACAAGGTCCTGAATATTTTTGAGGCCAGCTCCTTCCTAGATACTCATGGTGGTGGTGTGAATCTACTCATGGAGTTTTTGGTCCAACCTCCTGTCAAGCCTTCGAACCCTAGTGATATTAATACATGCATGTTGGATCAACCATATAAATAGTTCACGTGGATTTTTGTACAACTTGTTAGTTAATAATCAACAACTTGCATTCCCATATATGTTTTATATGTCCTCCACTACTTATAATGAGTAGGGGTCATATTCAATTAGGCCCATATTATTTCAAATGAGATTTCCCACCAATTGTCAAATTACATTCATACTAAAACATTATATATGACCTCTTACTTTTCTCTTGTTTTGGTTTACTGAAATACATTTGTTAAGAACCTAAATAGATCTACAAATATAATCACCACAAATAATGAATACACAATAGATCCACAAAGCAATATAGAAGAAACCACACAATATTATTACCAAACCCTTAAGGTAGGGCAACACCATACAATGGATCCTATTATGGAAGGGATCCTCTCCTGTTCACTTGCCTCTTCGAGGGGGCATCCTCCTATTGAGCTACCGCTCCAAATACAATACTTCTCTTCATATCTCATTACATTGCTTAAACCCCTTTATACAGTGCTACCATCACCTAAGAACATTCTAGATGAGGAATCTTCTAGAAGTAGAACCTTCTAAGAAGTCCTCTTACATTTATTATATCTAACTACCATAGTGGGCCTTATTTAATAATATAGTGGACCTAGTCCACCTTACATTG
>ML793395.1:312338-415895 GCA_009831015.1 Picea engelmannii
TCTTACATTTATTATATCTAACTACCATAGTGGGCCTTATTTAATAATATAGTGGACCTAGTCCACCTTACATTGAATGACCTCCACTATTATCACTATGGGCCCTCTGGACCCCCCCCACTACCTCTCTAGCTACCTTACATCCCCACTACCTCTCTAGCTACCTTACAACATTCAAGGGCATGTCCCCGAGGGGCAATGCTGATTTTGACGAAGATTCTGCTCAATTTTGGTACCCCACATTATGGAAGCACAAAGCACTGTTCTATTGTTACCAAATTCAATATTCCTTTGTTAAGGAATGAAAAAGTATACTCACTGTAATTGAACCAACTAGGGTGACAAAGTTGGCCATGGAATTTTTCATAGGGAAGGTAGTATGTGTTGGAAGAGTTGTTCACATACATAAGGATTTTTGGTTTTTAAGGGAAACCCCTTATTCTTCTCTGTTTTGTTTATGATAGGTTATTTTTTTATGAGTTGTGTAGATGGTATAGGACATCATCCTTGTTCTTCGAGAAGAAAAGGAAGCGATACTTTATTGCTATGCCTTTCAATATTTCCGATATAAATGTAAATATTTCATCAAGCCTGATCGAGATGGAAGGGTTCTTTGAGTATTTTAATATGAAAGAAGATGAATCCCATATTAGTGTTGATCTTGAAGTAATTTTCACCACTCATATGGACTCAATTGGCTATGTCTCAGTTTTAAATAGGTTGGAAGAAATTAGAGAATGAGGTGATGAGAATGAGGATTCTCACGTCGAAGCCAAGGTGATGGCCACCTTTAAAAACAATGCTCCGAAAAAGAAGAAGCAAACTGCTCGTGAGGATTCACATACAAGGACAAGTTCAATTGTTGGTGAAATAGAGGTTCCTCTCCAAGAGGAAAACAAGAAGATGAAGCATAAACAAAGGGGCAAGATCCACAACTAGTGTCGAAGGTGGAGCAATTCATAACCCCCATAAGAGTTCCTCTTCGGGCCACAAGAATAAGTAAATTAATGTTGTCGGAAGAGAGAGTAATGAGGGATATGCAGGTGACAGAGACACTGGGGAGACCCCTCAATATCAGCTGAAAATAATGGATGTTGTTACTCCTGTGCCCAAGAGGAAGAGGAATATAGATGGGGAAAATTCTCAAGACCCTAGGGGTCTGGAAACAAAGAAAATAGACATGGAAGTTGATGAAGTCAATGATATGCCTGCATGGGCCACAATACAAATAGAAAAAAATAAGTTAATAGAAGAGGAGTTGGCCAAAATGGGGCCAAAAGTTATTGAATAGGAGTCTATCACTCTTTACCATACCAAATACAATAGTCCAATAAATTACAGATTGAAAGGGTCAACCAAAAGGATAAAAGAGTGATGGGAAAATGGAGCTCTGGAATCGAATTCAAGGGTCTGAGGCCCTCAAGGATTATCAGGTTCCATGAGGCCACAGGCGAGGCATTGGCCCACTCGATAACATAGCAAGAGTTAGAAAACACTAGATTGAATAAACAAATAAGGGAGCTTGAAGCTTCCATTACCATGAATCCATTATTTGTTGATCCATTATCTATGATAGTCCCAAATAAGTTTCCTAAAGAAGTGATCAGATCAAGTTCTAAGTTCACTAGGGTTGTTAAACTGTTGATGGATATCAGGAAATATGTTGCTGAAAACATCAACAAAAGGCTTAGGATAATCATGGATGCTCTAAAAGATTTTTGTAGAAGTAGTTGTCATGACTTGAAAAGTCCCTTCACTTATAGAATTCTTGCAAAAAGATTTTCAAACTAATGAACAATTTATAAAAATACAATAAGTACTTTCATTGCAAGGATATCAAGTATGGATGGAATTATGAGACAAAAACATGATCTTACCTCTAAAAATAAATTAAAGAAAATATTGTATGGCTGGCTTGGAAGGATTGATACCCTTCGACGATTGAGAGCCACCTGTGTTTCTCTTGAATACATGAGGAGTTCATTTGAGTCTTGGGTAGTAGATTTATGGGATTCATTTCATGCCACACCCGATAGGAAACTTTTTCTAGATTATGTTCAAGGTGATTTTGGACAGGTTCATTTGGGCGATGATGCACCATGAAAAATTGTTGGAATGGGAAAGATAAAAATGAAGTAAAGCAATGAAAAACAATGGTTGTTGAAAGAGGTAAGACATATTCCATATCTAAGGAAAAATTTAATTTCAACGGGTCAGTTGGCAAGTGAAGGTTGTATATCCATATTTACATATAAGGTGTGGAAGGTCATCAAAGGATCATTGGTGATAACAAAAGGAGAGAAGGTAGGTACATTGTATTTATGTACTGGTAATACTAACTCTTCGATCTCTTTAGACTCTATAGGAGTGGATACAACACCGTGGAATCATAGGCTTGGCCACATGAGTGAGAAGGGGATGCAAATAATTCACAAAATAAATTTGTTTCCAGGTCTTAAACAAATTGATTTGGATTTCTGTGAGCATTGTGTTTATGGAAAACATAAGAGAGACATATTTCTCAGAGTCAAAAAAGAAAAGAAGAGTGAAAGGTTACAGCTTGTGCATACAGATGTATGGGGACCATATCGGGTATCATCTCTTGGTGGCTCTCATTATTATGTTACTTTTATTGATGATGCAAATAGAAAAACTTGGGTTTATTGCATTTGACAAAAATATGATGATTTTGATACTTTTAAGAAATGGAAAGCTTTGGTTTAGAATGAGATAGGAAAAAGGTTGAAGTGTCTCAGATAAGATAGTGGAGGTGAATATTGCAGCAAGGAGTTTAATGATTATTGTTCATACCATGAGATTCGTAGAGAGAAGATAGTTCCAGGAACACCATAAGAAATTGGTGTGTCAGAAAGGATGAACATGACAATCATTGAGTGTGCAAGGAGTATGGGATTGCATGCTGGTTTGCCCTTACAGTTCTGAGAAGATGTTGTAGATACTGTTGTTTAATTAATAAACAAAGGACCTTCAATCTCTTTGGATGGTACAATTCCAGAGGAGGCATGGATAGGTAAAAGGGTAAACTATTCTTTTTTGAAGATTTTCGGTTGTGAATCATTTGTCCATATTGATAAAGAAAATAGAACAAAGCTTGAGGCAAAATCCAAGAAGTGTACCTTTATTGGATACAATGTTAATGAGTTTGGTTATCACCTATGGGATTATTGATCTATATGGATATTGGTGGCCACCCACCTTTTCCAACTGGCTCAAAACAGTTTTCTGACATTTTTGGCAATTTACTACTTTTAGCAGTTTTTACTTCTGAGGCCATTTTGAGGGCCTAAATGAAGGTTTTTCGGTATCGATCTCCTTAATGATAGATAAAGGAATTATTGATCCCCCAAAATGAATCTCCTTGACGATACCTTTCTAACGGGCTATCACACATCTAAAATGGAGATTGTACGCAAAAGTTACGACCCTGGGAAGTTGATGTACTAGCTTACCCAAACGGGGCCCACATGACTTTTGGCGCTTCATCTCCTAGGGTTAGGTTTTTGGATGTCTAGGGTTTTTGACATTCTTTCTTATTTTAAAAATTCCTTCAGAGCCTCATTGTAACCTTCTTCTTGCGAATTCACACTGCCGTCACATCTCTTCTCAGAGATAAGCCGCCACCATTCTAGCAAGCTTGTTTCCGCTGCATTTTACATTTTCAGCTTATTTCGTTATTGAATAGAAAACCAGTTTTACTGTATCTCTATTATTTTGTGTTAAGAACCTATTAATAATCTATATTCATTTTGTTCTTCTCATAAAATCTGGATTAGTGATATTAGAGCGGTTTGCTCCTTGTCGTCTTAATGCATGTCCCCAACGAGGTCAGAGTACAAAGAGTTGGGTCTCGAGCTTGTTTCTCTTGAGGACAAAAGCTATCGCACACCCAAGAAACCTCCCATGGCAGGAGAAAAGAAATATGAAGGGACAGGAGATCCTTTCAAACTGTTGATTGAGGAAGCCCTCATGCAACAGAGGAACGAGATGATGGATAGTTTCGCACAAATCCTTCGACGACTACCAACAGGCGATGCATCTTCTTCGAACGGGGGCGCCGCCCCCTTCAAGGTACAAGTAAACTTTGATATTCCTATATTTGAAGGTTAGATAGATGCAGATGCTGTAGACAAGTGGTTGAATCTACTAGAAGGGTATTTTTTTGTTCATAAATTTTCGAATAGAGAAAAGATTACTTTTGCGCTCCTCAAAGCCGTTCCCCATGTCAAAGATTGGTGGGAAACTTTCTGTGAGAAAAAGGAAACAAAGGAAACCTCATTATTTTCAGTCACGACCACCTGGGAATCCTTCAGGGATGCTATTAAGGAACAATACTACCATGTCGAAAGTTTTGACGACCTGTATACCAAATGGACCACACTACGGTAAGAAAGAGACCAAGCAGTGCCAGATTTCACAAATATCTTCCATACCTTGCGCACCAAGTTGGGTATCAAAGACTCATAGCGACATCTGGTGCTCAAGTATTGTGATGCTCTGCATAGATACATCCATATTGAAATGGAATTTCTGGACATCTCATCCTTGGGCGTAGCCTGCCAATATGCCGTCAAAATCGAGCAGAAGCTCAAAGAAAAGACGTGGAAATTTGGGCCTAGGAACCCCTCACAAAAAAATCCAGGAAAGGGCGGCCCCAACCCACTGAACAAGGGACAGAGCAAAGATGGAAAATATCAAGACAACCGGTACAATCCACAAGCAAAGAAGGACACCGGAAAAACAAAGAAAGATACTGGGAAGTGGTGTGACTTCCATAAGAGCCCTTGGCATAACACTGCTGACTGCCGCTCAAAGAAGTCGTTGGTGGCCGAAGTGAAAGCCTCTGAATCAGATGTAGATTCTGACTCTGAGACAGAACCAGAAAGGGGAAGATGGATCATTGACGCGGAACCCAGTGCCACCGTTGCTACCACCAAGCTCCAACATGGTGAACCAGACGAGCCAGAAGAAGGAGAGCACCTCTTCCATTCATAGATGTGGGTAAAAGGCACCCTTCTGCACTTCATCATTGATAGTAGTAGCTAGAAGAACCTCATCTCAGCAGAGGTCATCAAGTGGCTATCCCTGCCAACAATGCCGCATCCACAACCCTACACCATTGGATGGCTCCGCCAAGGAAGCGATCTCCGCGTTAGCCAACAGTGACAACTGTCATATGGAATCAAGCCCTTCAAAGATGAGGTATTGTGTGAGGTTTCTCTTCTTGAAGTTTGTGATGTTCTTTTGGGCCAACCTTATTTATGGAAACGTCATGCTATATATGAGTCTAGGCCTCGTAGTGTTATTATTACTTTGAACAGGAAATCGTACAGGATACCCGAGGCAGTCCCACCTAGTGCTATTTTCTTGATCTCTGCTAAGCAATGCAGGAAGGTCATCTCTCAGACGGGGAAGTTTGTCTTCTTCGTGATTCACTCTCAGAATAAGCAAAAGATCGCAGCCACATCCAGGGTCTCTGTGGCCAACCTCTCCACACAACAGAAGCAAGTAGATAAGGTCATGGAAGAATACTCAGATATCTTCTCCTCACCTATAGGGGTACCTTTGCACTGCCAGGTCAAGCACCCCATCGATCTGACCCCCGACGCACCGCTGCCCAATGGGCTAGTCTATTGTCGCTCTTTGTTAGAGAATGAGGAGATCAAGCGATAGATCCAAGAACTGCTCCACAAGGGGCACATCCGCCCCAGCTCATCACCTTGCGGAAGCTCAATCGTGCTGGTATAGAAGAAAGATGGAACCTGGCGACTCTGTGTTGATTACCAGGCTCTGAATAAAACCACTGTTAGAAACTGGTACCTGATTCCCCGAATCGATGACCTCCTTGATCAACTCACGGGGGCCAAATACTTCAGTAAGATTGATCTGAAGTCTGGCTACCACTAGGTCCCGATAGAACAAACAAATGTATGGAAGACCACCTTCAAGTCAAAGGAAGGACTTTTTGAATGGTTGGTCATGCCCTTTGGTTTGACAAATGCTCTAACCACTTTCATGAGGATGATGGACGATATCCTGTGACCATTCACCAATACTTTTGTAGTGGTGTATTTGGATGACATTCTAATTTACAACAAGACTTGGGCCGAACACTTGCAGCATATTCAACAGGTTCTGCACACCCTGAGGCAGCACAAGCTATACGCAAACCTAGAAAAATGCTCCTTTGGCATGGACAGGGTCCATTACCTGGGCTACATCATTGATCAGCATGGCGTACATGTGGATCCAGGCAAGATCCAAGTCATCTGTGACTGGCCAGCCCCAACAACACTCACTGAACTTCGGATCTTCTTGGGACTTGCTAATTTCTACCACAGGTTCGTGTTGGGTTTCTCCCATATTGCATGGGCCCTCAACCAAATAAATAGGGGTGGTGGTAAGGCGAAATTTGCATGGGGATGGTCCCAACAACAAGCGTTCGATGATTTGAAGCAGTGCTTGTGCTCAACCCCAGTACTTTCACTACCAGACCTGCAACATCCCTTTGAGATCGAGACAGATGCTTTAGACTATGCTGTGGGTGCTGTTCTCACTCAGCATGGCCACCCCGTGGCCTATCATAGTGAGACACTGTCAGATACTGTCTGTAAGTACCCTACTTACGATAAAGAAATGTACTCCATTGTGCAAGCATGCCGCCAGTGGAGACATTACATTCTTGGGAAGGAGACAGTCATCCACACTGATCATAAGCCACTGCAGTTCATGCAGACACAAGGAAAACTTTCGAATGACTGCCATCAAAAGTGGTCCACATACTTGCAGCAATTCCACCTCAACATCAAGTATAAAACATGAAGCACCAATCGCGTCGCTGATTGCCTCAGTAGACCGCCAGTTGTGGCACTCACCACGGTGCTAGACTCTTGCGGCCATGAGACATCTAGATGGCCCCAACTCTATGAGACAGACCCTGACTTCGCCACCACCTACCAAATGTTGGGTGCAAATGTAGTTGTCGATAATTTCCATCTTCAGGATGGGTTGTTGTGTCGTCTGGGCCATATCTGTGTTCCATCAAGTGAGTGAGAAAAACTGATATGGGAAGCCCACTACAATCGGGTGGCAGGACACTTTGGCGTCGAAAAGACAGTGGCGATGCTACAGAAACATTTCTACTGGTTGAAACTTCGACAGGAGGTCGACAAGTATATCAGGTCATGCACTGCCTGTGCTATTGCCAAACCAACCACTAAGAAACAGGGCATGTACACCCCTCTTCCTACTCCTGACAGGCCATGGGAATCCATCTCAATGGACTACATGTCAGGCTTCCCATCCACCAAGCAGGGAAATGATTGTGTTTTTGTGGTTGTTGATCGCTTTTTTAAGATGGTGATTCTGGTTGCCTACAAGAAGAGCATCACAGCAGAGGCCACTGCCAAGCTCTTCTTTGAACGAGTCTGGGTACATTTTGGAATCCCACAAACCATTGTCTCAGATCGGGATAGTCGATTTCTCAACACATTCTGGTCGAGCCTCTGGTCACTGCTGGACACGAAGCTCACCAAATCCATGGCCTTCCACCCACAGACAGATGGCCAAATCGAGGTTGTAAATTGAATGATTGTGCATATCCTTCGCATGCATAATTCAAAGAACCCTCGCACATGGGATGAGAGCCTTCCCTATGCCCAACATAGATACAACCGAGCCTTGCATAGCTCAACTGGCCACAACCCCTTTCAAGTGGGGTTGGGATTCCAACCATTGGGTCCCATAGATGTTGCACTTCCCCTTGCGGTCACCTCGACTGCCTCATCTCCTTCTCCAACTGAAGCTGACAAAGCCACCCAGTTCATTGAGCGGATCCAACACATCTGCCAACAGGTTTAGTATATCCTACAGAAGTCCAATGACAAGTACAAACAATGCCATGATCAACATCGGGTGCCGCATAAGTTTCAGGTGGGCAACAAAGTTTGGTTACACTTGCAGAAAGAACGCCTTACAGGACCCCATCAGAAGCTTCACCCACTCTGTTATGGACCATACACTATCACCAAGGCCATGGGGGGTAATGCTTTTGAGCTCAACATTCCTCCTTTCCTTGGCCTGCACCCAGTGTTCAACATGGATCTCCTTCGCCCTTATTTCCCACCATTATTGGACACCTCAGAAGTAGCAGAACAACTGACACCAACAGAGATCAACCCCGACTACATACAACAGGCATCCAATGATTAGATTGTGGACATACAGATAAAGGGCACTCGACAACAAAGAATCCAACTTTATCGAGTCGTCAAAGCGGGGTAGCTCCTGCACCAAGGCAAGTGGCTCACCTGGGGCTAAATTCAACAAAAATTTCCTCATCTAATGGGGGACCTCAACACAATGGAGACCATTGCTTCCTAAGGAGGGAGGATTGATCCAGATGGATATCGGTGGCCACCCACCTTTTCCAACTGGCTCAAAACAGTTTTCTGACATTTTTGGCAATTTACTATTTTTAGCAGTTTTTACTTTCGGGGCCATTTTGAGGGCCTAAATGAAGTTTTTTTGGTATCGAGCTCCTCAATGATTTCCAAAGGCATGATTGGGCCTCCAAAATGAATCTCCTCGATGATACCTTTCCAACGGGCTATAACACGCCTAAAAAGGAGATCGTACGCAAAAGTTACGACCCCGGGAAGTTGATGTACTAGCTTACCCAAATGGGGCCCACATGACTTTTGGCACTTCATCTTCTAGGGTTAGGTTTTTGGATGTCTAGGTTTTTTGGCATTCTTTCTTATTGTAAAAAGTCCTTCAGATCCTCATTGTAACCTTCTTCTTGCGAATGCGCGCTGCCATCACAACTCTTCTCAGAGATAAGCCGCCACCATTCCAACAAGCTTGTTTCCATTGCATTTTACAGTTTCAACTTATTTTGTTATTGAATAGAAAACCAGTTTTACTGTATCTCTGTTATTTTGTGTTAAGCACCTGTTAATAATCTGTATTCATTTCATTTTTCTCATAAAATCCGGATCAATTATGAAAATAGAAAAATCATTAGGAGTAAGATGTCATATTCAATGAGAAGTTCATGTACAAAGATTAGTTGCAAGGAAAGAAACACGAAAAAGAAAAACCATAATACACAGTGCTTTATGAGATCACCGAAAAAGAAATTCCAAAGGTACCAGAAAATCAAAATGTACAACAACATGATCAATAGGTACCTCAAAATCCTCCAAGTGTTGTTAGAAGATCTAACAGGTTAAGTAGACCCCCTGAACGATACTCTCCTTCATTGTATTATTTATTGTTGATTGATTCTGGTGAACCAGAATGTTATGAAGAGGAAATGAAGGTAGACACTAATAAGAAGTGGTAGCAAGGCATGAAAGAGGAAATGGATTCCTTGGTAAATAACCAGACTTTGGACTTAGTTCAGTTTCCTACAGGAAAAAGAGCATTGCAAAATAAATGGGTTTACAAGTTGAAGGAAGAAGATGGAGGAAAAAAGAGGTACAAGGCTAGACTTGTTGTAAAGGGGCTTGCAGAAAAGAAAGGTATAGATTTTGATGAAATATTTTCTCTTGTTGTTAAAATGACTTCAATTAGGACTATTTTAAGTCTTTTGGCAATAGAATATTTGCATCTTAAACAATTATATGTAAAACCAACTTTTCTCCATGGGGATTTGGAGGAAGAGATTTATATGCAGTAGCCACAGGGGTATGAGGTCAAAGGGAAGGAGAATTTGGTATGCAGGTTGAAGAAGATCTTGTATGGACTAAAGTAAGCTCCAAGACAATGGTATTTGAAGTTTGACAATTTTATTATAGAACAAGGTTATAGTAGATGTCATTCTGATTACTGTGTTTATTTTAAAAAGCTAGAAAATGGAAGCTATATTATCTTGCTATTGTATGTAGATGACATGCTTGTTGTAGGGTCGACTATGTAGGATATAAATGTGCTCAAGAAGAAATTATCTGATTCATTTGCGATGAAGGATTTGAGTACCGCAAAAAAAATCCTTGGTATGAGAATAACATGAGACAGGAAAAATCACAAATTGACATTGTCTTAGGGTGAGTACATAGAGAAGGTGTTGGAGAGGTTTAGAATGCAGAATGAAAAATCAATTAGTACAACTTTGGCCAGCCATTTCAAATTAACTACGGAAATGTGTCCCAAGACACAGGAGGAGATAAAATACATGTCCAAGGTCCCTTATAAATCAACAATTGGCGGTTTGATGTATGCGATGGTTTGCACAAGACCAGATATTGCACATGCAGTGGGAGTTGTGAGCAAGTATATGAAAAATCCAAGTAAAGAACATTGGGAGACAATAAAGTGGATTCTCATATATTTGAGAGGTACTGATACTCATGCATTATGTTTTGGAGGTTCAGACACTATTCTATAGGGATATGTTGAATCAGATATGGTAGGTGATAAAGATAGCAGGAGTAGCACCATAGGGTATGTTTTTACTATAGGTGGAACAACAGTAAGTTGGATTTCAAAATTGCAAAAGGTTGTTGCACTTTCAACAACAGAAGCATAGTATGTTGCTGCTATAGAGGTTAGTAAAGAAATGATTTGGTTATAGAGGATAATGGAGGGATTGGGAAAGAAGAAGGAGAATAACAGGTTGTATTGTGATAGTGAGAGTGCCATTCATCTTGCAAATAACTCAACCTTCGATTTAAAGACTAAGCATATATAGCTCAGGTACCATTTCATATGCATCTTGGAAGATGGACATTTGAAGTTGGAAAAGATAAACATTAGCCAGAATCCTGCATACATATTAACTAAGGGAGTAACCAGGGAGAAACTGATTTCCTGCTCAGTTTTAGTTGGTCTTCAAGCATGAAAATGAAGATGAGAAATATGCCAGGTCAAAGAAGGATCATAGTCCATCATATACAAAAATGATGGAGTTGTTGAGACAAGTCTCCAAGTAGGAGATTATTGGTTGTGGAGCTTGATTATCTTCTTGATTCAGAGGTCTTTGTTTTCGGCCATGTTTATACCCCATGAAGACTTTACACCCCGGAAGAATGTACACTCATCCACGTGGGGGAGTGCGGGGGGTTCGAGGGAAAAGCCCCTGAAGGAAGAATTTCCTTGTAAATGTATATTGTAAATTCATTGTAAATTTGGACTGTTCATTATAAGGTCACATATCTGACAATAGAAGTTATGTTAGGGTTTTTTTTTCCCTAGAAGGCAACCCTCTCTTATGAGGGAAATGTATTACAGCTATGAATAATTGCAAATATTGTATTTTGAGTGAGGAGACTGTGAGAGAAAGAAGATGAAGTTACAACAGGTGTGTTGTAGGTTGTATCCTTTCATTTGCTAGATAACAATAAAGGAAGGACCTGGAAATTTCTCTAGTGGACGTAGCTCACATTGGGTGAACATTGTATATCTGTGTCGCTATTGTATTGTGTATCTTCTATGTTTTATTTCCGCATTTGTTTTATTTTATTGCTCTGCGATCCTGTTTTCCTAACAGTCAGGGCATGCCAATCATAAATGACTTGGATATTGGTTGGATCGACATGCACACCATGCTCATCTACAATGTATTTGATGTATTGGACCCTATTCATGTTGAAGGAACAATTCTCTAAGTTAGCATATAGATTGTGTTGTTGCAGAGTGTGGAGGACATGTTGAATGTGTTGTAAGTGTTTTTCCCAACTCTTGTTGAAGACGAAGATTCCATCCAAATATACAACCACAAAGGAATTGGTGAAGGGTTGCAAGATGTCATCCATCAACCTCATTAGAGTAGTTGGGGAATTCATCAAGCCAAAGGGCATGACCAACCCCTCGAAAATACCTTCTTTAGACTTGAAAGAAATATTCCATACATCAATCTATTATATGGGGACCTGGTGGTAGTCAGACTTCAGATCAATCTTACTAAAGTAATTCCCCCCCTTAAGTTGGTTGAGAAGTTCATCAATTTGGGGAATTGGGTACTGGTTCCTAACTGTGATTTTGTTCAAATATTTGTAATCAATATAGAATCGCTAGGTCCCGTCTTTCTTCTACATGAGCAAGATTGGGATTCCAGAGGGTGAGGAACTTGGTCGAATGTGCCCTTTTTGGAGCAACTCTTGAATCTGGCACTTGATTTCCTCATTTTCTAGGAGAGAGTGTCAATACACTGGCCCATTAGGAAAAGGCATTCCAGGGGTCAAATTAATTGAATGCTTGACCTGATAGTCCAGAGGCACCCTGGTAGGTGAGGTGAAGATATCTCGATATTCTTCCATGACTTTGTCCACTTGCTTCTGCCGTGTAGAGGAGCCCTGTATGGAGGTCATGGATATGGTCGTGACCTTACGTTCACTTTGAGAGAGAATCATGAAGAGGAAAAAATTCCTAGTCTGGGAGATGACCTTCTTGCACTGCTTAGCAAGACCAAATAAATTGTGGTAGGTGGAGATACCTCTGATATCATGTACAGTTTTCTTCTCAAAACAAAAATGACACTACGAGGTATAGAATCATATACAACATGCCATTTCCACATATATGATTGGCCTAAAAGAACATCACAAACTTCAACTAGGGAAACATCACACAATACCTCATCCTTGAAGGGCTTGATGCCATAGGGGGAGATATATTGTTGGTTGATGCAAAGATCTTGTCCTTGCATGAGCCACCCAAGGTTGTATGGTTGCAGATGTTTTGTTGTCAGAAACTCCAACGATTTGATGACCTCTGCCGAGATGAGGTTCTTTTGGATTTTGCTATGAACAATCAAATGTAGTGAGACACCCTTCACCCACATTTGAGAGTGAAAAAGGTGCTCATGTTCCTCTAGATCTTCTGGTTCATTTGGATAGATCTTGGTGGTAGCGACTATGGCACTAGGTTCTGCATCAATGATCTACTTCCCCTTGTCTGGCTCTAGATCAGAGTCGAAGCTTGGATTTGACTCTGAGGATTTCATCTCGGCCACCAATGACTGCTTCGAGTGACATTCATCAGTGTTGTTCCAAGGGATTTTATGGAACTGACACCACTTCCCAATGTCTTTCTTCGTCTTCCCATTACCCTTATTTGTTTGCGTCTTAGAATGGTTGTCCATCCTTTCTTTTTCCTTTTTCTGTGTTGTAATGTTCCTAATCCAGACCCTTTGTAATTATACATATAGGATGGTGAGATGTGGTATCAATTGTAAATGTAATTGTACATATGGGCTAGTGAGTTGTTGGCACTAAGTTTTGGTGTTGTGCGCACCTGAGTAGTGTGCGAAGAATTGCTATCAAAGATAAGGTGCACACATTTCATAGTGTTGCACGCACCTGGGTAAGTGCGCACATTTCATAGTGATGCGTGCACTTTGGTAAGTGCACGGGAATGACCTAGGAGTGCATGTAGAGATGAGTTATATATATATATATATATATATATATATTGTTGTATATATATTGAGGCTGAAGAGCTTGTGTGATTATGAGGCTGGTGAGTCAGGACATAGATAAGCCAGTATGCCTATCCATGTAAATATAAGCACAATTATTAATATAATGTTACATCGCTGCACGTAGTCAGACTCCGATGAAAAGAGATGGGGGGCTAACTCCATCAAAAAAGGGAAAAGGGGGAAGAACTTAAGTCTTAGGAAATATTTTACAATATTTCCGGAAAAGTGCAATGTTATGGATATGTATTTATCATAAGTCTTGAGGGTAGGGAATGAATAACCAAGTGGCTTAAGCTGCTTTTGAAGGTGACAAGTGTCGAGTTTAAGGCATGCAATATATATTGTTGGCCTTAGTGTATTTTGGGGGAAATTATTCATTATTCACTTTCTCGAGAGCAGAAGGGGGTCAAATTGTCTGGAAAATCTGACTATTACCTTATCTACATAGAAATTTGTAAGGGATTTATATTTTGTGTTATGAGTTATGTTTTCAAAGAGGTGGGTTGTCGGTTCCGTGAGAAGTCTCTCTCGGTGAGATATTTGTTGTTGAAGAGTCAGGTTGTGAGGCCCGTAAGCATACCCTCCAGGTGAGAGTTTTGTTGGGAATTGTTCTCTGGTGCATTGGGCATTAGATGCAGAGCTCAAAGACTTCATGTCCATACTGTTGTTGGTAACCCTGGAAGGGAAGTGGTGCAGTCGAAGGAATGTTGAGCAGAGAAGGGGAACACTTCCTTGGGTGTGACATGTGCATGGGGAATGAGAGATTGTAGGATTGTTGCAACAATGGAACCTTGGACTGAGAAAATTTGTTGAGTATTAGAACTCAGCCTGTCACTAGAATCCCTTTTTCCCTGGTGGAGTTAATCCCCAGCTCGGGGGTGACCTGTTGCTGAAATTTTATGAGAAACAAATTCTATGGTTGGGAGGAATGTCTGAGTTCTGCGCACAGTTGGTGACTTTCATAAAAGATAAGTGTCTTATATGCTTATCTTATTTTTTGTGTGCTTATTTATTAGTATGTTGTCACATATAATTAATTGTTGTTGTTATGTTTAATATTGCTTGCGCATTTAAGTATGGCGCTTATAGCCTATAATTGTAGACATGCATGAGTATGATAAATGTTGATAGTCTTTCCTGTTAAGTTATCATTTAATATTGGTCACAAGTCTCCAAGGAAAGGTTTGGATGGTCGGGTGTGCAAGAAAGTATCATGTGTACACATGAGATTGGAAATCATGTGTGCGTACATGGAAATAGACCCTATGCACAAGGAAAGTAGAATTGGTGTCTGACGCCAGGATGGTTACACACACGGTAGTGTTGTGTGATCAGTATGCTTGTGCGCAATAGTTTGAATTACTTCCATTGTGTTTTAAGTTATGTAAAAAGAGGAAAGTTAGTGTGGCACGACCCAACCTGGTGACTGGGGACGTTACATGTGTGTTGGGGATACCTTTTCCCTACTTTTGTTGTGATGCATTCACAGATCCAAAATCCCATCTATTCCTCTACTTAAATTTTTGCTTGATTTTGACAACATATTGATAAGCAGCTTCGAGTGATGAGATGTCTAGAAACTCCATTTCTGTTTGGATTTACCTATGTAGACCCCCACAGTATTTTAGAACCAAATGTCGCTTGGAGTCTCTGATAGCCAACTTGGCGCACAAGGTATGTAAGGTATTTGTGAACTACAACATTGTTTGGTCCCTCTCCTGATGCAGTGTGGTCCATCTCATGTACTGGTCATCGTAGTTTCCAACAGGGTAATATTTTTCCTTGATGACATCCGTAAAAGAGTTCCATGTGGGATTGACCCCAAATATCCCAGAGTCCTATGTGGATTTTTTTCTCACAATAATTTTCCCACCAATCTTTGACAGGGGGGACAACCTTAAGTAGCACAAAGGTGATAGTTTCCCTACTGGAAAAATTATGGATAGAGAAATAACCTTCTAGTAGATTTAACCAATTTTACAAAGCATCTGCATCTATCTGACCTTCAAATATGGGAATACCAAAATTAACTTGCACCTTGAAGGGAGTGGTGCCTCTAAAGTGGTTTCTTGACGAAGATGTATCTGTTTTTGTCGGCAACCATAAAAGGATTTGGGGAAAATTATCCATCATCTCATTCCTCTTGTGCGCGAGGGCTTCCACAAGCAATAGATTAATATGATCTCCTTTTCCCTCATCTCTCTTTTCCTCCACCATTATGGGCGGTCGTCGGGGTCGGAAATGACGGTCTTCCAATGGATCAACTAATTCAATTCCCAATGCCTTATACCATGATCTTGTTGGGGACATGTATAAAGAAACAGATAAAGAGCATACCACTCTGATACCACTAATCCAAATTTATGAGGGAATGAAATGAAAACATAGAAATAGGACATAAACAAAGAGATACAATAATACTCAATTTATGTCAAAGAATGATATATGCAGATATTGTAAAAGAAAATATAGAGTGAAATGAACTAGCTAGAATGGTGCTATCTTATCTTTGAAAAGAGATGTGACGACTACACGCATTCACAAGAAGATGATTACAATGAGGTCGGAAATGCCTTTTAACATAAAGCATCAATGAGAAAACCCTAAACATCCAAAAACCTAACCCTAGAAGATGAAAAACCAAAAGGTTTTTGGGCCATGATGTGGTTAGTTGATACATCAACTTTCCAGGGACATTAATTTTGCATAGGATCTTTTTTTAGGTTGCTCGGTACCTCGTTGGAAAAGTCTAGCCGAGAAGTACACATTTCAAATGGCCCAATCCAAAACCTTTGACTAACAACTGTGTGCTTCCGGGCCAAAAAAATGTCGTTTAGGTCCTCAAAACGGCCCCGGAAGTTCAAAACCCGAAAAAACTGTAGAAAAACTGCCAAGATGGAAATTGTATTTTGAGCCAGTGGAATAGGTGGGTGGCCACCGATGTCCACCTAGATCATGCTTGCAAATAATTTTGGAGGAAAAAATTCTCTCCTGCCAACCAAACCTTCAACATGTTTGTTGAGGGCCCCTAAGCTCACTAACTATACCAATCACTCTTTTAAACTTCTCAATTTTAGGACAAATACTATTCAAACATGATGATGAGTGAGTCGAAGGGATGCAAAAGCCTGTTGACCTGAGAACATAACCCTCAACCATTATCATGTGTTGGCTTTAGGTGGATGGTGACACTCCCCTACATCGGGTTAACGCATATTCAATTGAAATTGGCTCTGGGGAGGTTGATCTATAAACTACCATGGATATTCCGTTGTAACAATTTGTCACAACAGACCTTATAATATTCTAAAATATTAGATTATGCAATTTATTTCCT
This sequence comes from Picea engelmannii, assembly GCA_009831015.1. Taxonomy (NCBI): domain Eukaryota; kingdom Viridiplantae; phylum Streptophyta; class Pinopsida; order Pinales; family Pinaceae; genus Picea; species Picea engelmannii. The sequence goes on from ML793395.1 coordinate 329,117, forward strand.
TAGATCCTAAATTAATTATTATTAGCTTATTGCTCAAAATTTATGAAAATAATTGATACAAAGAATAGACAAGTATACACACCATTCACACAAATGAACACAAGATATATCCTAGGAAACTCGATACGGGAGAAAACCTAGTGAGAATGTGAGGCCTATGATTTGCTCTCTTTTCTTCGGTTATGAAAATGAAAATATAAAGAAAGGGGCACTCACTATGGAGTTGTCTATGATTTTGTTGCTTGAATGGATACTATAGACTCTTCTTCCCAACTTTGTTGTGCTCTCAAATCCCACTCCTTGGATGCTTTGCTGAACTATGGAACAAGTACAATACAAAAGAATGGAACCCCTTCTCTTCCTAGTGGCCCCGTATTTAACATAGCTCAATAACCATCTATAGTTATGTTTTTTGCATCCTCATCCCTCAATTAGTGATAAGGTTTTGGACCTTCTAGAATATTCTTGACATTCCACACATGGCTAGATCCACATGTGTGAGTAATGGGGGATGATGTGGCATCCACTCGTACCATGGTGGTCAACAAGGTAGGTCAACTTGCAAAAGGAATAACTTCTACATACGTGTTCCAATTGAGGTGATTTTTCCATTGCTCGAAATGTCTTGATGTGTAGAATAGCGTCAAGGGTTGAGAGCTATGCTCACCTATTTTTTACCCCAAAAAATTCCATTTGATTCCTCAAATGTCAAATGAATTTGGAAGGTTCCGGAACCCAAATCTCCAAACTGAGACTTGCCGCTAAAATGGGCCTTGCAATCCAATTCCTCCAATTTCTCCATTTAGAAAGTACTAGGATAGATGAAAAATTATATAATGATCCATTGTGGATTAGAGGCGATGGTAGAACATTTCTTATGGTTGAGTGGCAATCGTTGAGCATCACCTATGGTGAAAACAAACACTAAATAATTTTCACTTTGCTTGGTGCCTAGCTTGGGTTTGGTTATGTCACATTGGTTAGACATATTGTTGGTGATACAAGCGATTGCTGATGAAGCCCAACTAGCAAGGCCACTCTAGTATCGTTCCACAACTAGGCTTCTTGGATGGTATGGGATGCTCAGGGAAAACGAAAAGTCTATCCCCATGACAATTGGTATTATAGCCACATTTGATTGTGGAAAATGTTGAAGTGCCTCTTTGCAACCACCTATTTCGTTGGAGGATTTGATGAAGCCACTACATTGATGACAACATCAACAAGTCGAGTGGGGGATAATGTAAGGTATTTTTGCATGAGGCCAAGTTTCTACCCTACTTGAGGTGCCACCCTTTGTTTCATGATGGCTAGCAAGCTAGGAGGACTTTTATAAGGGTGCATGGTGAGTTTTTACAACTTTTGTAGACTTGGTGATTGACTTTCAATGGTGTCCCACGAGACAATTAGGATGATGTACTAGTAAAACATTAGCTAGAAGGACCAAGGAATTCCATATAGTAGGGAAAAATGACCAACAAGGCATTGCGATGAATTCTTTAGTAGAGGACAATGTGATCTAACAATGAGGAGGCAACGTGTCATCTACATTGAGGCAATGCACTGACAAGTGAGTCTAAGGGATGTAGAAGCCAGTCGCCACAAGAACATAGCCCTCAATGTAATACCCTTGTTTTGACCCAAGTAATGTATTGGATCATATTATGTATAAATTGTAAATGCATGGCTATAATAATTAGAGTCAAGCCAAGTGAGCTTAATAAATGACCTTGTATGTAAATGCGCTAAATATGCTAATATGGCTTCCTAGTGTGGATCTCAAGGCCAAGGATTGACTAGTAAATAGCTAGGCATGTAGATGATGTAAACATACTTCTATGGTCCATGTGGTGAGCTTACCATGATGAACTCAAGATATGTAAATATTAATAGTGGAATATAATATATAATAGTCCAGGATGGATAAGGAGAGCACAAGGGGGGATATGATTCCACCAAAGGGGAAAAGGAAGGGGGACATATGGGAGAGTAATCCTATATTGCCAAGTGTCGGCCTATGAACTCATCTCTTTTCAACAATGTCCCTTAAATGAATCCACCCCTCTCTATTGACATACAATCCCGATCATTGAATGTATGTAGAGGTTGGTGGGGAAGTATGATCACGTATTTATGAAAGTGTTGGCCAAGTACAATCATTATGGGGAAATGTAAGATTACTTCATTCCTCTTGTCAAAACTAATGTCAATCATAATTATGTCATCTCTCTCATTTCCATTCATTCATTCTATCATTCCTTCATGTTTATGCTCTAGACTTCTCATGCGCTATTCTCCTTGCTAACAATATAATAATACGGAAATTAACCAAATCAACACTGGAAAGAGGAAATTGAAAACCTTGAATGAGAGATAGATGGATCTAGGAGCATAGAGGTTGTGCCAATTAGGAATCATTCACCCACTATGTATTTGATACTCATTGGAAGCTTGAGACCCAAGTGTTATTTTGCAGGCTATTCTTGGAAGGCATTCAATAGATTGGACTTTTTTTGCCTACATTGAAAAGCACTAGAAGAGAAGAACATCCCAAAGGGACTATTTAGTAGAGAAACGAAATATCTCCCTTGTATTGTATAGGGAAATGGAAGAGAGTGCCATGGCTATTTGATGGTTGAATGAGATGTCTGGAGTGCTTTGTAATGAGCATATTGTTAAACATTAGAGCAAATGGGTTGGGATGAGTGAACTAGAACCTTGTAGTTTGGTTACTTCACCCTTATGGCCTCATATCTTGATCCAGGTGGATATCGGTGGCCACCCACTCTTTCCAACTGGCTCAAAACATTTTTCTGACAAATTTGGCAATTTACTATTTTTAGCAGTTTTTATCTTCCGGGGCCATTTTGAGGGCCCAAATGAAGGTTTTTAGAGATAGAGGTTCTCAATGATAGCCAAAGGTATGATTGAGCCCCCAAAATGAATTTCCTCAATGATACCTTTCCAACGAGCTATCATACGCCTAAAACAGAGATCGTATGCAAAAGTTATGATCCCGGGAAGTTGATGTACTAACTTACCCAAACGGGGCCCACATGACTTTTGGCGCTTCATCTCCTAGGGTTAGGTTTTTGGATGTCTAGGAATTTTGGCATTCCTGTTTATTGTAAAAATGCCTTCAGAGCCTCATTGTAATCATCTTCTTGTGAATGCGAGTAGCCGTCACATCTCTTCTCAAAGATAAGCTACCACCATTCTAGCGAGTCTTTCACTCTGTATTTTTACAGTCTCTGTACATTTCTTTCATTAATAGAAATCATGTATTACTGTATATTTGTGTTTATGGTTGCATCTCTGATACATTTATGTTATATTATTGAATACCTGTGATATCTCTGTGCATTTCTTTATTATATCTCCACTCTCATTTCGTGCCAAAAATAATCCGGATCATAGCTTATCTTGGGGGTGGTATATGCATTAGATGCCTCTAGTTGGATGGAAAATTACTCATACGCAACAAGTTCTTTATAAGATATCTTCTATTAAAAGATAAATGTTCTATATTTTCTTTTGGATTTGCAAATTAATGTTATTTTATGTTATGACAATATATGGAATTGCATTTTGTGTGTATTTGGATTAACTCTGAAGATGCGCACTTCACTACCATGAAATTTGTTCACCTGTGTTGGTATGTACCACTGCATTTTAATTATTGCACCTACACATGCATTTTAATTAACTTATCTCTCTATGGGAGACCTTCTTTGTTGGAATTAAGTTGAATGGATCTTTGAGGGTTGGGATTATAAAGGCCCTATTTGGTGTCCACCCATCCCATGGTTGGGACCAGTGGGTGGGGATGCCACATCATGCACTATCATGTGTTGGCCTTATGTAGATAATCAAACTCCCCTGCATTCAACTAGCATTCATTCAACTAAAATTAGCTCAAGGGAGGCAATGGTAGAGCATGCCTATGGTTTGGTCGATATGGTGGAATATCACCTATGATGAAAATGAGCACACATTTCGCACTTCACTTGGTGCATGGTTTGGGTTCAATCATGACACATTGGTTAGTCGTAGTCCAAGTGATACAAGGAGCTAATGGGTAATTCCAACTAGCAAGGTCACTGGAAGGCCACACAACAACTAGACTTCTTAAATTATAAAAGATTCTCAATAAAACGAAAAAACTAAACCCATATCAACTCACCTCTAAAATAATATATTCAATAAAATAAAGTCAATTTTCTCCACAAGGAACCTCATAATTTTCTAAACAAGAAGCCACTATTACCAATAACTAAAAAGCTAAGAAAGCTATATATTGCACAAGAGATGGCGTTGAAGCTATTTATTGCCGAGAAGAGGTTATTTTCACGTGATGCTAAGGTCTTTCCCAAATAAAAATGTAACTTTGTAATTAAAATTTTACAAAGTTATACACGTAGTCTAAACTTCGACTTTTTTGAGTTTTTACGAGCATATTTTTCGATCAATTTTTACTGAAATTCAGTCCAAAATTGTTGGAACTCCAGATTTGAGTGATTTAATCTATATAATTCGAGTGCCCAGGGTTTTTCAAGTGATGAATGCATTTATGCATTCAAAAATTCAATTTAAACAACAAAAAATAGAGATTTCACCAAGATCTATTTAGTTGAATTCCTGTGAAAAAGTTCAAAAAGTCGAATGTTTAGACAACGCCCAAAGTTATACGTTGAGATTTAGAGTTGGAGTCTTCTACTACTCCCACACATGAAAACACCTTGAGGCCTATTCATATGACCATACTGTATGTGTGGATAATAGCATAATGACCTCCAAACCCTAATAAAAACCCTAAACCTGTACCCCATAATTTCATTGCGCTCTCCAACCTTCCCCCATGGTTGTCGACTTGCCACGTCCTCTCCTCCAAGTAAGTGCTTCTTATCGCCTCCTTTCTTTTGCAAAGATGATGATATGGAAACGAGTGATAACTAACCAATTCCCATTATCAAAGGCAATGCCTCCTCTTGCATTTGCATTTCCTATCAAATTCCATATAACATTCCCATATATTTGCACCCAAATGTCAAAGAATGTGGTTTAAGCTTTTATACATGTCAATCATTTACTTCATGCAAAATCAAGCCAGAACTTGAAAGAGATTTTGGAGTTCTTAAAAGGTTTTGGTTGGACCACCCCTGACCAGATTCAAAGGGTGGTCATTTGCAGCCCTCAGTTCTTGTTTTGTAGCTCCGAAAGAAACACATGCAAGCTAAGCTCTCTCTCTCTCTCTCTCTCTCTCTCTCTCTCTCCGTGTGACGTTCATGAATGAAGATGATATCTAAAAACTACTTATGACCTATGCAAAGATATTTGATGCCATATAAGATAAGATAATTTTATTAATATTAAAAAAAGTAGGTTAGTGGGACTGAAGAATACATCAAGTATGAATACAATGTGGAAGTGCAAGCACATCTCCTAGAGAATGTAGAAAATAGCGTAAATAAATAAACCTTTAGTAGTACAACCTCAAAACACATGTATATGACCATGACAAAGGTACGGTGATACAAAATACTAAGTAAGTTTTTCCAATACTAGAAAAGTGGACAAATCAAGAGTCTGGCAAGAGAGAGAGAGAGTGAGATAGAGATTTGACGATGAGACTAATGTCAAGGTCTCCCGGGTCTGATGGCCAAGGACGAGGGGGAAAACTGGGCACTGGCTCGCTATAAGAGTCCTCTAGAACCATCGGGGTATCCGACTGTATGATCCTGGGGGGATGTAGGAGTGGGGGATACTCCTAGGATCCGAGGCCGAAAGAATGAAACTCTGGATAGATATCTGATTGTTGCTCTAGATCTGGGGTTAATTTGATGGATTAGAGGCACCCTGCTCTGGATCCCTCTAGCGCTGATTCCTCTAACACTCTAAGGATGTATGGACTGATGTATGGTTCGACACCTCCAAACTGGTCTCGATGATATTGGTTAGTCTCCCAAAGGGGGATGCTGAGGAGAGACATAGGTCTCACCAATACTCTCTCTGGTGCACTTTGGGATTTTGCCCTCCACTTCTTACTCTGCTCTAATGGAGCAACACAAAATTACGAGGTGGCCGTCCTTGTCAACACAAGACGGGGCATAGCGTGTAGAAACTGAGATCTGTGGCTGAAGATCTCCTTAATGAAGAGTGCTAGGCATCTTTGGTCGTGGTATCGAAAGAAAGTAGAGAGGGTGTCCCTGGAGAAGAGTACCTAGAGAAGATAAGCTTAAATATGTGTTTTCACTTTTGCAAAGATTAGGTGTTAAAGGTCAAGAATTATCAGAATTAGTGGCAAGGGAACGTCGTTTGCTCATGGCTTAAGAGGAAAAGGTTTTGGAGTCATTTAAACAGGCCGAGGATAGGATTTTGGGTATTAGAAGGGATCAAAGATGTTTGCTTGTGTTTTTCATAGTGTTTTGGGAGTAGGGAAATAAAACATAGATAGAAGACTACGTTGTTTGAGTACTTTATGTTTCTCATAAAAGCAAGTTTCCTAAATATTAAGGCGGCAACCGGTGATTATGGGGTTTACAGAGAAAGTTTAAAGCGTCATGTAGATAGATTTCCTGATCAAATCTGCAAGAGTCACATTGGTTGATTTTGCTAAGGATCCAGTTATGCTTGGATACAGTTTGGAGAAGAGGGTGATTCCTCGGTATCGAGTAATAGAGGGATTGAAGTCAATGCCAGTGTTGAAAACAAAGATGCGTCTACGATTCTTTTCTTAGAAATATATGTTGATTGGAATGCAAAATCCTATTTACCTCTACGTGAAAGCTGGATTCGAATGCAAAATCCTTCATATTGCTAGATATTTACCTCTACGTGAAAGCTGGAAAGTTGAGCACTGACAAGGAGACGTCCAGTGAATCAGATGTAAGACCAAGGCTAGAGACGGTGAACGATCAAGTGAAACCTTGACAAGCAGATAGACAGTGAATCAGCTGTAGGGCTGAGGCTAGAGGCCATGGAGAAAGTAATTAGAGGGCGTGGAGAAAGTCATCCGTGAATGCAAGGATTCTGTCGATGATGCAATGGAGCTGAATTTTGAGAAATGGCAACAGGTTTTTGTGGTCATCCAGTGACTGAAGTTGAAATTGGAAATTCCCAGGAAGATGGTGAACGCAATGCATAGAACTCAGACAAGAAAATTGCAGAGATTGAAGCAAAGATGAAGATCGACAACATGGGCATCTGTAGCAGGCTGTTTCAGTGGATAAAGGAATAGATGGCTCACATCTCCATCAGATTCAAGGGGACATCACCAACATGGATACCGGAATCTTCAATGAAGACCAAGCTCGTCTACATATCTCAGTATGCCACCCAGAAGGGACTGCAGATAATATGGCTATTCATCAGCAACCAAGAGGACTTGTGGGTGACAGATAAGTAGTTTTCGAAGGAAGCAAATTTTGTCATTTATGTCTAGGAGTTTCAGAATTAAGTCTGTTGTTAGTTTTAATGGCTTACCGCCCTTTGCTTTTTGTATGGATGATGTTGGCCCAGGGGAATCTTATGAAGATAGTAGCATTGTTAGGAAGAGTACCACCAGACAGTTATTTTTGGTGTGTGAAATTCATGAGAGAAGTTGAGGATAGACAGAAATCCCCTTTTTGTAAGCTATACCTAATCTCTCATATATATATATATATATATCCTCTTTCCTAGCAAAAACAAAAGGAGAGGTGCATGGAATGTGTCTCAGTTAATAGCATCCAGAAAGGTTAAGAGAGTTGGTTAGTTGTTTCAATATGCCTTTTCCTGTGCACTAATTTCTTTTTTTTGGCCAGAGAATCTCTGGTAAAGGCCTCCTTTTTGACAGTTTTTTGGCTTCCTTGGCAGAGGCCATACAGCTGAGAGTCAAGATTTTTGAGAAGCAGATTTGACAGTATTGCTTTATTATTTTCGATTTTAAGTACAACTCACCTTTCATTCCTGCCCTCCATTGCCTTTATATGTGTAATTACTAATTAGACTTCTTAAAACAGCATTGGAAAGGCAAATACCAGATATTAATTTATTATTAACACAACACCTTCTGGTTTCTGTTGTGAACTGTTGCATTTATTTAGGCAGCTTTCTATTTTACTTAAGAGAGTTTGGACTTTCTCTAAAGGCATGCTGTTCTTGTCAGCAAAGACCTCATCATTGAAAAACCAATCTACGTTATTAATACATTTGAACGAATGATAATGTGAAATTTTTTGTTCTTGAAGTATTCCGGGATTTTATTGATGATGTTAAATGGGTACTCCAGTTGTACTCTACCATGCCTACTTCATTTGTTTGATGGAACGGCTGATGATCCTTACCATTATAATGTAGATTTTCTATATTGCAACAAAATTTTAAAGTGGTCTTGCAATTTTAACCACGTTTTCATCCCTGTTATTAATGGAACACTGATGTATCATGAAATATAATGCTATTATCATTTTTTGTCTGCTTTATAAAGATGTTGTGTGTTATCCAGATTCCATAGCATTTTATGCTTCATGTAAACTATCTAACCATGTAATATTCCTTATTCTTGACAGCACAATAGAGGGTATGGCCCCAGGAATGGATGGAATGCCTTGTGAATTTAAAAAACTTACTTGGGACTGCATTGTTCTTGCTCTTCTTAGAGTTTACTTTGGGGACCTTCCAGATCCACACTCTAGGTACTATGATTAATCAAGGGAACATCAAAATGATCCCTATGAATTGTGATCTTGAATCAATCTCCTTTGGAGACCAATAATTTGCTGACTATTGCTTACAAAATTCTTGTTAAATCCCTATCTTTGAGAATTAAATTTATACTCGGTAGAGTAGCCAAATTTGAACAAATTCAGATTATTGAAGGGGGATTTATTTTGGACAACCTTCTAGTAGGGGAAGGGATGGAATGTGTTAGCACTCTGTAAATTTTGTCTGGTTGAATAGACAAATGACAGAGGTAACTGTTTCAACCAACTTTAGAGCCAAGGTACTAGCCCGCTCAACTTAGAGAGGTCTCTCTCGTGTCACTTGATATTTCTTTGATGATCGATGGATAGACTTGGTTTGTTTTGGGGTTTCTTAATAAAGTTGTTGCAAAGGAAGGGGAGGAACACTCAGGGCTATGGAGTCAAAATTCTAAAAGTGAAATGAAAACAATGATCAACTGGTAGAACTTTCCAGAGGATAAAGGCTAAACGAGGTGATGAACCTGAGTTATTCTTAAATTTAAATAGACTGTCAGAGGATAAAGAAAAAAAATAACTGCATCAAAGCATTACTGAAATGAATTATGAATTAGTTAAGAAGACAATCATACAGTTTAAATTGCTTAAGCCAAGAGCATCCTAAGATGAATTATGGGCCTTTAACTCTCCAATTTAAACAAAAGAAAATGTAAATGAAATGACAGGTCACAGGAAATACATACGATGAAAGGAAACAAAGCTCATATCACCACCCTTTAGAATATTTTCATAGACTTCAAAATCTTCTACATTTATATTCAATTCAAATTCAGATTCAGAAAATTTACAAATAGAATCTGATACAACCAAAAGGTTCTCTTGCAATTCTGCCAACATTAATTCATTCAAGTATCCCAATATTTATACAATTCGATTACAAAGGCTGAAACTGAAGCGTTTCAGCTTCTAAAACAATTTCAGATGATAGTCTCGGTATACGAAACAATTTACAATGATTAACAAAAAACACTTCAAAATTATGGACAATTTCTTTGATTGTTCGACTTCCTCTGTGCCATCTGTCTCGCTCTGATCTTCTGCCGAATCTCTAAATTGGTGACACCTGGAGATCACTTACTGGCTCCAGGGATACTGCACTTTGTCTTACCCAATCACACGATTTCCTTCCATTGTGAATCAGAGGGAATTTCATAATCCATCATCTCTTTAATCAAAATCTCCAAGTCAATGTACGTGGCATAGGACATAGTCAGCACATCAACCTTCACTGTTTTGAACTTATTCAAAATTTCAAAGTCTACAGCGAAATAATCTACCAGACTTGGGCCTTTCAGACTTTCTTCCATAACTTCAAATTTAGAATGATCCATTCTACACTGAATGAGGAGAGAATTGTAGCCTTCTTGATTGTATAATGAACCTTTTCCATCCCAAAATGATAGGAGGCCTTTGATAAACAATTGTTCAAATGCATCCTTAAACTCTTGTATGATGTGCTCCATTTGCATAGCCTTGTTTTGGACCGATCTGAGCAGGTTATGCTTGGCGATGATCTTCCTGGCCCAAATGATCAACACATTCCTATCCTTTACCCCAATAGTTGGCACATAATTTAGCAAGTCAATAGCATTTTGGGCCCATTTTGAGGGTTTCTTGACTAATACTTCATTGACAATAGTACACCTGCTCCGAGCCGTAGCATCCACGCTATCTTTGTCATTTATAAAATTCAGATAAACCCTGAATTTAACTGCCTCTACAAAAATAGCATCCCATATCACATGTTTAGCTCCCATGTAATATTGTTTTTCCCTTTAACCTTGTTTTTAGCTTGCTCACTCTCTCTTGCAAATCTTGATTATCTTTGTGTAGTTGAGCCATCTTCTCATCTTTCACTTTCATCTCTTGTTTCAATTTTTCTATGACCTCTTTGAGGCCCTTGATTCCCCCTGTTTCTATGCTTACCCGAGACATAGCTTGAACCAACCCCTCAGTGCTTGATCCAATCTCTGTATTAGCAAGTACGATGACATCCATATCTGATGTTGCTACCTGTGCTTGTAACCAATTTTATTTTTCTTTTTCTAACTACAACACTTTAGCTTTGTAATTGAGTGCCTCTTGTATGAATGTTTCCTTCTCTCATTCTAAAGCAGCTAGTTCTGCTGTCTGTGGATGATCTGTAGGGGACATCTTCAACTTTTTATTTAGGCTTTGGATCATCTTGTATTTCTCATCCAGAGAAGCCTTTACCCCTTGGGGGCCTTCAAATTCTAACCTTTTGACCCGTGTCATCCAGGCTTTGTTGGATGCCTTTTCCGGTTTCAATTGTCCATCCAGTTTGAGTGCATGTGTTGTCAATCTTGCAACCCTCAGACCTAAGCTCAGATAATCTGAGTATAGCATGTCACTGACATTCCTGTGGAACTTTAGTTTGTCAGGGGCACCAATATTTTCATAGTGCATTTTGATCTCAGACACCTTATCATCATCGACCACTGTTATGTTAAACGTCTTTCTTTCCACATCCCTAACTGAGAGTAAGGAATCCTTATATTGGGACATCTTCTCTACCTCAGGTAAAAGGTCTCTTATTTCACTATTGGCCATACTTCCCTTCACAACATATTGGTTCATTAAATCTTTCTTGGATTGATAAACTTCCCCAGGTGTCTTGCCAAATATGTGTTTCCTGCTGCTAAAAAACTTTGTGCTACTTTCATTTTGTGGCATGCTTCTTGTACCAACTTCTTCATTCTTGGTTTCACCTTCTACCATCTCCATGCTCGTTTTCCCTTTGGGCTCTTCTTTTTCCACGTCAACTATTTGAGAGGGTGGTACGATTTTCATTTTCTTGGGAGTATCTTGCTAGCTACTGGCACCCAGGGCCTCTAAATTGCTCCTCTTTTTATAGACACTCATTTTAGGGGCTTTGAAAACCAACCCCTAGGGGAAGGTTTCTGTGATGGGATCTGCTGAGAGGTTGGTTTTGTTTGTTTTGTCTGATCATGCTGCAGAGTGACCTCCATATCTACACAAGTTTCTAGATTGGCCAGCTTATCGAATCCTTCAACATGATCATGTTCATAGGGGCCTTGTTTGCTCGCCAATATTCTCTTTGATATGATCTGATGCAGATCATATTTCCTCTCTTGCAACTGTGTGAACCCGAATTCACTGAGTTTGGATTGGATCTGATGCAAACAAGACTTGTTCTCTACCACAAAGGGCCCTACTATGAAAGGAAATTTTAAATTAGAAGCCTTGTGTGCTTTCATAAAATCTCTGTCTCTGAGATGATCCTTTGTCTTATGAAATCCAAAGCAAAAATTCTGGGAGTCAAAAAGACTGGTAAGATATAAGGTCCTTCCTAATAGCCATATACCCAAATCACAGTAGACTGTATGAACAACATCCAATCTCCTACTCTGCTCTCTGGATTGGGTTGTAAAGAGATTTTCATTTCCTCCAGAACCCTTGGTAGATATGAACCGAAAATGAGACTATACACCATGAACATAATCTTATTGATGAAAATAAGCATGGTGATTCTTTTACACTCGGTCAAAATAAATGCAGTCTTAGGAAATTTGGTTTTGTTAGATTCCATGAACATTCTCATCAAGTGTGTGTAGTATATGAAGTGTCTCAATGAATTGAAGCTTACCAACTGTTGATGCATATTATCAGCTATGAATTTTTCAAAATTGACACTGACTGACTGACCAGATCCTCACATAAAGAAGGTCAACATGAAACCTAACATGACTTCTACCACAAACTTTTCATTATCCAACCCTAGAATTTGACTCAGTAGAGAACAAGCCTACTAGACTTCGATGACCATGACGCTTACACTGGCAGGCAACGATAGACTCTCAAAATGGTTTTCAGGTTTGACAATGGTTTGCAGAAATAAGGTTTTTACTTCTAATGGCCATTCTCTATAAACTGTGATCATTTTATCCTCCTCGAAGGGCTTAGCCACTGTGGGGGAGGACTTTGGTATACTGAGGGTGTGTCGAAGTGACAGACTATCTATCTCGCATAAAATATCTGACTCTACTTTATTCAGAATGACTCTTTCTTCCTGAGAATACCACTCTGCACACCATCTCACGAACTCAAGGAAAGGAAAGACTACTTCTACGACATAAGGGGTGATGGAGGCTTGATTTTCTTTGAGGAAAGGTATGTGCATTCCAACATTGTGCAACAAATTTGACTTGGACACAGAAACGGGCGAGACTACTATCTCTGTGTCGAAAACGTTGGAGTCCATGTCAATTAGGGATTCTTCTTTAGAGGCGATGTCTTGTTCATTCATGGATAAAATGATGGGATTAGCGGCCATGGTGAAAAATATGTGTTAAGCGGAAAAGAAAGCACAAACCTGATTCAGTTTTGAGCTTACGTCTCGAATGGATGCTTTGCGCCAATTTTCGAATGTTTGAATGCTTCAAAATATCATAAAATAATGCTAGAGGCCCTCCTTTTATATGGGCCTATCGACATCGAGGGTTGGAGAAAATGGTTTTAGGTAGACTGATTTTCACCCCGATGTGTTTATGAGGGCGTCACGCACCCACGATTGAAACCACGACCTTTTTCCCCGACCTACCCTCGACTGATTAATCTTTGCGCTACTTCAATCGCCGATATGAGTTTCGGTCATTGATTTGGATCACTCTAATATCTATGGTCCACCGTGACCGAGCAACTTTCGACATCGAGGATTGGATAAAATGGTTTTAGGTAGACCGCCTTTCACCCCGATGTACCTCTAGAGGAGCCATGCATCCATGAACGAAACCATAGTAGTTTTCCTCGGCCCACCTTTGAATAGTTATCTTCCACGTTGTTTCATTCTTCGATATGTACCTTAGCCATTGATCTGGGCTGCTTCAATATCAATAGTCCACCGAGTCCTACCTCTTGCCCCTCCTCTATATTTTTCCACATGCCACCATATAAGACTTTATCCTCCAAACTATCACACTTCCATAGCGATGTGGCTTTTCGCTAAATCTCTGAGACTTGGATCTTGATCCAAAAAATGTTATGATGATAACATAGGCTCCAACTGGGGATGCTATCCTCCCTGCGAGGTAGCAAAGAACTGAAAACTAAGTGCCTACCCATTAGGCCATGGTCTATTAATGTGATCTGAATCTGCCAATATTTATTCAACAACTTAAAATATACCCAGCATAGCTCAAGGCCTTCACCTCGGGCTTCTACTATGATTCTTTTATTTTAATCTTTCATGCGTAAAGGAAAAAGTAAAACGATTATATACAATGAATGGTGGGGTGATGATTTTTCAAACGATGTAATGCTTGAGGAACCTGCCATTCACAGTCCCTCCTCCAACGAGTTCTCCATTACTTTCCTCTAACAAATAGGCGTTGCTCCCACGGTAAGTTGCAATTTTGAACGGACCCAGACATAGGTTATCAAATTTCCCATGTTTACCCTTATCTTCGTTTTTGGCATCCCATTTTAGTACCCAGTCTCCTAGTTCGAAGTCATCCACCTTGGTATGTCTGTTGAAAGTGCCTTTGATATTGTCTTGGCATAGCTGGGCGTTATGGAAGGCCTTTTCTCTGGTCTGTTGTATGGCGATGGCTCATCATTTCTTCTCCTACCGACATTTGTTTCTGCTTCTTGCTCCTGTAACAACTTCATTACCAACAATCCCAATGTAGTAGGAAAGATAGCTTCTGTACCATAAATGATCTGGAAAGGAGATGTGGCAATAGATCTCTTTGGGGATATCCTATCAGCCCACTGTACGTGGATGATATTTTTGTGCCATGCCTTTTTATTCTCCTGCAACAATTTTTTGATGATTTTGACCAAGCTTTTATTCGAAGACTCAGCCAACCTATTCCCTTGAGGGTAATATGACGTGGAATGACCAAAGGTGATGTTGTAATCATTGCATAATTTCTCCAATTTCTTAGACTTGAAAGTTGCTGCATTGTCTGTTATAATTTTGATTGGGCATCCGAACTTGGCCAGAATATTATCTTCTAAGAATAAAATGATGACATCATTTGTAGCTTTCCTGGTGGGAACTGCCTCGATCCACTTAGTGAAATAATCGATCGCTATCAGGATCCATTTGTGTTGGGAAGAGGATTGTGGATGGATTTCCCCTATAAAATCCAGGCCCCATTGTCTGAAATGAGCTTCCACTGAAATGGGTTTTAAAGGAAAAGACTGCAATTTTCCTTTCCCATTGAAGATTTGACATTCATGGCATTTTGAAACTTCTTTGTACACATCAGGAAAAATACTTGGCCAATAAAATCCAACCCTCATAATTTTTTGCACAGTTGTTTTCCAATAATGATGACCTCCATAGTCACCTTTATGAAAGTCTTTGATGGTTTTCTCTGCTTCTTCTTCTATAAAACAACTCAACAAAATTCCTCCTGGATCTTTCCAGTACAATAATTCATTTACTATACAAAATTTTGTTTCCTTTAGTTTCAAAAATCGGGCTTTTGTTTTACTATACTCAGGAGGAGCTTGCAAATTTTTCAACACAAAGATGATATCTGCATACCATGTAGAGTCAAGAAAATTCTCAGATATTTGTGGAGTCGCCCTTTCTTTTTCTGTAACTTCTGACAGGGCTGCTGTGAAATTAATCCCTAAAAGTTTACAATTTGTCCATGCCATCAACCTTGCCTGTCCTTTTCCTTTGATCAACTTCGTGGGCTTAATTTCAAGATCATATTCTAATAGAACCACAATCCATTTCCCCCTCTTTCCTTCAGGATCGGGCTGTGTCAAGATGTCTTTCACTGAGCTGTTGGGAACATAAGTAGTGGTATGTGAATGTAGAATGTAAACCTTGAATTCTTTCAATGCCTTGACCAAAGCATACACTTGCTTCCCCATGATGTCATATTTTAAAGGAACATCTCTCAACGTCTTACTATAGTATGCTATGAGCTTCTCAAAATTTTGGTCATCTTTCTGAAGTAATACACCTGCAATTGTGTGTTCTGAGGCGAAAGAGAATATAATGAAATCTTTCTCAAAATTTGGACTAGCCAGTACTGATCCTTCGTCAATGCTACTTTGATGTCTTCAAAAGATTTTCTAGCCTCAGGAATCTACTTGATTTCGTTTCCCTTCTTTAGCATATTAGTGATATACTTTATGATTTCAGGTAAATTAGGAATGAATCTCCTCAGGAAATTAACTTTGCCTAGGAAGGATTGTACCTCCTTTTTGCTTCTGGGTATGCCAATTTTCAAGATCCCCTCAACTCTGTTGGGGTCTACCTTTATCCCTTCCTTTGAAATAATGTGCCCTAATAGATTTCCTTCTTCCATGGAAAAATTTGACTTTTCGTATTCAAGGATATACCAAACTTCTTGCACTTTTCAAACACCCTCCTGAGATGATTGATATGTTCTTCATCTGAGGCAGAATACACGGTAATGTCATCGAGGTATATAACAATAAATTTGTCTTTTTCATCAGCAAAAGTTATGTCCATAGCTCTCTGGAACGTTACCCCTGCATTCATAATTCCAAATGGCATTTTGGTGTAAATGAATGTTCCCCATGGTGTGGTGAACATCGTCTTTTCTTGGTCATCAGGATGTACCATGATCTGGTTGTATCCCGAGAAACCATCTAACATTGACATCTTCTGAGATCCCACCACCTTCTATAAAATATGATCCATTTTGGGGAATGGGTAATTGTCCTTAAGAGATACCTTATTCAGGTTCCTGGAGTCCACACACAATCTGATTTCTCCACTCTTTTTTCTAACTAGCACCAGATTTTCCACCCATCTGGAAAACCTCAGGGACACTATAATTTTTGCTTCGAACAATTTCTTCACTTCTTTCTCTATCAATGGTAACAACAGAGGGTTTATTCTTCTTAATTTCTGTTTGAATGGCTTGTGATCTTCCTTTATTGGGATAACATGTTGGATTATACTAGTATCATAAACTTTCAACTCGTCATAGATCCAAGATAAGACATCAGGGAATTCCTTCATTAATTTTACATACCTCTCTTTGACTTCAGGGCTGAGTTTTCTGGATAGCTTAACGATCTTTGGATCCTCTAGAGTCCCGATATTTCAATCTTCCACATCCTCATCATTTACCATAATCTTTGGACTTCTGGCCATGTCATTGTTATAAAAAAAAATTTCTAATGGTACCAAGCCTTTAGGAATGATGTTGCTTTTCAACTGTACAATATCTCTGCAAGCAATCTAATTATCAAAATATCCCTCTTTTGTGAAAGCAACCGCATCCACCTCATCATCACAGTATCCATCATCAATATTTAAATGCTCCAACTCATTCTCCATTTTTAGGAAGCTTTCTATCCGTTTATCATTCTCGAAGATTTTCTAGTGCTTCATATTGTCTGGTACTGCTGGCCTATACTTGACTTCAACCTTGTAGCTTTTTTCAGGGAAAATTGGGACTTTGAACATTGCTGTTGAAGTAGCTAACGCATCAACAACCTGATTTTGTTCTCTTTGAATTTCTGAAAGATTGCATTCTGAAAATTTCTCAAGGAGGTCTAGTACCAAGTTTCTGTAAGCCCTCAGTCTGGGATGTTTTTCTTGGTAGATGCCTTTGATCTGATTTATAATAAGCTCAGAGTCTCCAAGTACAACACTTCTTTTGGCACCTAATTCTTCCAAAATCTTCAACCCCAATATTACGCTTCATACTCAACCATATTATTTTTCATTCAAAAACCAGTTTGTAAAAACATAACTTTGAGTCTCCTTTAGGATGATTTATCCATATGCCAGCTCCAGCTCCTTCTTTGCATGCAGCTCCATCAAAATTCATTTTCCATATTTGATCCTCTGCATCACTTTCTCGTTCTTAAAGTTTCTCCATCTGTTGTTTAGGCTCATCTTTGTCAACCATAATGATTTTTGTTTCCTCTTCTTCAGAGCATAGGTCATTGAAGAAAATAAAGGACCCTAATTCAGTTTCCATCGAATAAATAGGATGATTGCTAGGCTGTGATTTGTTGTTGACCATATATTTAAGTAGAACCTCCCTGTACAATCTTTTGTGTTGACCAAAGACATGAATAGTGGCATATGACATGTCCATCTGGAGGGTTCCTTTTAGCTTTGCAACCCATGACCTGGACAACAACATACCAAGTTTTGGACGAATATCAATGACCACTAAGTCCATCACCATATTCTTTGCTGGGATTTGTGCCAAAGAAACCACCATGTCTTTGATCATGCCAAGGCATTTCACTTTTCTTGAATCAAAGGAGAACATGTCTTTATAAGATCTTGTGACATCGAGACCTAATTGATCCATGACCACTTTGGGTATCAGGTTGTGAGGTGCTCCAGAGTCTAGCATAGCGTTGTGCAGGATCATGTCATGGATTTTCAAACTGATATAAAAGGGAGGGACTTCTTCGTTTTCGCTGCTTTCTTCTACTCTTTCCCCAAAAAGGATGACTGGGTGATCATCTTGTATGCTCAGGGTATCATAGGTTTGTCCCATCCTAAGAATATTGATAATTTGATTTATGTAATCGCTATTCCTAATCAATTCATTAAATGGTACCAAATTTTTTTATCTTAGTCATCTCACTTTCAAAATCAAAAGAGGATGAAGTCTTTTCTACCTCTTTGGTGACCATTTATTTTCTTGTCAATAGTTTCTTCTGAGGTTCTTCTTTCTTCTTCCATTTTTCCACAACATCCTTTGCGGCAAAATATTTCACAACGGAGTCCTTTGCAGCTGAATCTTTTGCAGCATAATCTTTCTTGGGCTGACTAGAAGAAGGTATGCTATTCTGAGCTTCTTTGGTGGGATTCCCCTTTGGAAGATTACCCTTTGGAGGGTTTGGAGGAACTTTTTGATTTTGAAGGTTATATTGCCCTTGGAATTGCATGATGGCATTTTGCAATCTAGTCTCATAATATTCTCTTTCTACTGATACCCTTTCTTCTTCATCTTGCAAAAAAATTTCACTTGCATCCACAAACTGGTCGTGTTCTTCTTTGGTCAGAAATAACTCTGTTTCTTTATCATCAAACAATTCATGTTATCTTCAAAATATCCATCATAATCCTCATTTACATAATTATTTTGAAAAGGAGGCCTTATTTGTTGTTCCCCCTAATTTCCTTGGTTACATTGGTTTTCCTGATTTCCCTGATTTCCTTGATCTGCTTGAGCTACTTGATTCCCCTGGTTTCTTTTCTCTCTTTGTCTAATATGTGGAATGGATGGTCTTCTCGGATTTTTGGGTGGAGCATTAGCCTGTTCTCTCAGGTTGGGCCTATTTACCAGTGCCATTCTCTCCATCATTATTTCCATGTTTCTCATCATTGCCTCGAACCTTTCTTTTGATGTTTGCGATGTTGAAGTTTGTGCTTTATCCTGACTTCTGTTCATGTCTCTGCTAGAATTAGCTTTCATCTCTCCTAAATCCATGAGGTTCACTTCGAATTCTATGGCATCTATCATCATATCATCTAATGTGGCAGATCTTCGTTCCCTTAATAATAAAGAAAAATCACTTTCAAAAGAATCAACATATCTGAGCTGAGAATCCCTAGGGGGGGGTTTCACCTTAGCAGGAATCACATTATAGACCTTCATGAATCTAGTTGAAAACTCCTACATTGTTTCGTCAAGTGATCTCTTCATGTTATTATACTGGGTCAATAACTGAAGAGGATTTTTCTTATCTCCCCATTTTGCAAGGAATCAAAAAATGCTATACTAGCTAGCAGAAGGGCTCTGAACCACTTCCTCACTTCTCCAGCAAGAATCTGTGTAAACAACATCATTTTTACATCTCCAAAGTCCACCTCTTCCAAATCTATGAAATCATTAAACCAGTCTAGGTGTTTCTGGGCTGATATGTTGCCTTCAACATCATATAACTTGATCCTTAAGTTATAATCTTGAGGTAAATCATGTATTTGAGCAGGCAGTATGAGAGGAGAAAATCTAGATGCCATAGCTGCTGTGAGGGGTCGGAGGGGTGGTTGGTTTCGAGCAGGGGTCACTATAGGCTTGACATACACGGCTAGAATCAAATCTTGGAATTTCTTTTCGCCAAATATGGTCTCGTCTAAATGAGATTCAGATTTAGTTCTGAACAAGAACTGTTCAAATCTCATGTCAAACACGAGGTATTCAATGCTAGTCACTCTGTCTTTGGGCAAAGACAAATATCTCTCTAGACACAACACTGGGGTTACTGGATTTTCTCTTCTTTTATATACAATCTTTTTAGGGTCAGACACAGGGATTGCATCTTTAGGGTCTGGGTTTCTCCTAGTGTGAATTCTCTTAAGAGCCATGATTTCTATTTCACAGGGTGTATGGAAATTGGTCTCTGATTTACGGAGTCACCAGGGTTTAAATAATCTCAGCCAATAAGGTACTTGATCCGCTATCACCCTTAGAGATCAAACTAAACCTTTAAGTCGTTTTTCCCAGAGAAAAGTTTTCAATTTCGTCCCCGTCAACGACGTCAAAATGTTAGCACTCTATAAATTTTGTCCGGCTGAATAGACAAGCGATAGAGGTAACTGTTTCAACCATATTTAGAGCTGAGGCACTAGCCTGCTCAACTCAGAGAGGGATCTCTCATGTCACTTGATATTTCTTTGATGATTGGTGGCTAGACTTGGTTTTTTTTGGGGTTTTTTAATAAAGTTGTTGGCAAGGAAGGGGAGAAAAACTCATGGCTATGGAGTCAAAATTCTGAAAGTGAAATGAAAACAATGATCAGCTGGTAGAACTCTCCATAGGATAAAGGCTAAACGAGGCAATGAATCTGAGTTATTCTTAAATTTAAATAGAGTGTAAGAGGATAAAGAAAACAAATAACTGCATCAAAGAATTACTGAAATGAATTCTGAATTAGTTAAGAAGAAAATCACACAGTTTAAATTGCTTAAGCCAAGAGCATCCTAAGATGAATTTTGGGCCTTTAACTCTCCAATTTAAACATAATAAAACTTCTTGATTGTATAATGAACCTTTTCCATCCCAAAATGATGGGAGGCCTTTGATAAACAATTGTTCAAATGCATCCTTAAACTCCTATATGTTGTGCTCCATTTGCTTAGCCTTGTTTTGGACCGATATGAGCAGGTTATGCTTGGCGATGATCTTCCTGGCCCAAATGATCAACGCAGTCCTTTCCTTTACCCCGATAGTTTGAAGATCAACAGTTGGCACAAAATTTAGCAAGTCAATAGCATTTTGGGCCCATTCTGAGGGTTTCTTGGCTAATACTTCATTGACAACAGTACACCTGCTCCGAGCCGTAGCAGCCACACTGTCTTTGTCATTTATAAAATTCAGATAAACCCTGAATTTAGCAGCTTCTACAAAAATATCATCCCATATCACATGCTTAGCCCCCTGTAATAGTGTTTTCCCCTTTAACCTTGTTTTCATCTTGCTCACTCTCTCTTGAAAATATTGATTATCTTTGTAAAGTTGAGCCATCTTCTCATCTTTCACTTTCATCTCTTGTTTCAATTTTTCTATGACCTCTTTGAGGCCCTTGATTTCCCCTGTTTTTATGCTTACCTGGGACATAGCTTGAACCAACCCCTCAGTGCTTGATCCATCCTCTGTATTAGTAGGTACGATGACATCCATATCTGAAGTTGCTACCTACACTTGTGACCAATTTTCTTTTTCTGATGTTTCCCTGCACTTGTAATTGAGTGCCTCTTGTCTGAATGTTTCCTTCTCCCATTCTAAAGCAACTAGTTCTGCTGTGTG
Source organism: Picea engelmannii (assembly GCA_009831015.1). NCBI lineage: Eukaryota > Viridiplantae > Streptophyta > Pinopsida > Pinales > Pinaceae > Picea > Picea engelmannii. The sequence goes on from ML793395.1 coordinate 350,616, forward strand.
TGGATGATCTGTAGGGGACATCTTCAACTTTTTCTTTAGGCTTTGGATCATCTTGTCTTTCTCATCCAGAGAAGCCTTTACCCCTTGGGGGCCTTTAGATTCTAACCTTTTGACCCGTGTCATCCAGGATTTGTTGGATGCCTTTTCCCGTTTCAATTGTCCATCCAGTTTGAGTGCATGTGTTGTCAATCTTGCAACCCTCAGACCTAAGCTTAGATACTCTGAGTATAGCATGTCACTGACATTCCTGTGGAACTTTACTTTGTCAGGGGCACCAATATTTTCATAGTGCATTTTGATCTCAGACACCTTATCATGATTAACCACTTCTATGTTAAACGTCTTTCTTTCCACATCCATGACTGAGAATAAGGAATCCTTATGCTAGGATATCTTCTCTACCTCAGGTAAAAGGTCTCTTATTTCACTGTTGGCCATACTTCCCTTCACAACATACTGGTTCATTAAATCTTCCTTGGACTGATAAACTGCCCCATGTGTCTTGCCAAATATGTGTTTCTTGCTGCTAAAAACCTTTGTGCTGCTTTCATTTTGTGGCATGCTTCCTGTACTAGCTTCTTCATTCTTGGTTGCACCTTCCACCATATCCATGCTCATTTTCCCTTTGGGCTATTCTTTTTCCAGGTCAACTATTTGAGAGGGTGGTGAGATTTTCATTTCTTTGGGAGTATCTTGCTGGCTACTAGCACCTAGGGCCTCTGAACTGATCCTCTTATTATAGACACTCATTTTAGGGGCTTTGACAACCAACCTAGGGGAAGGTTTTTGTGTTGGGCTCTGCTGAGAGGTTGGTTCTGTTTATTTTGTCCGATCATGCTGCAGAGTGACCTCCATACTACACATGTTTCTAGATTGGCCAACTTATCAAATCCTTCAACATGCTCATGTTCATAGGGGCCTTGTTTGCTCGCTGATATTCTCTTTGATATGATATGATGCAGATCATATTTCCTCCCTTACAACTATGTGAACCCGAATTCATTGAGTTTGGATTGGATTTGATGCAAACAAGACTTGTTCTTTATCACAAAGGGCCCTACTATGAAAGGAAATTTTAGGTTAGAATCCTTGTGTGCTTTCATAAAATGCTCTGTCTCTGAGATGATCCTTTGTCTTATGAACTCCAAAGAAAAAATTCCCGGAGTCAAAAAGACTGGTAAGGGATAAGGTCCTTCCTGATAGCCATATACCCAAATCACAGTAGATTGTATGAACAACATCCAATATCCTACTCTGCTCTCTGGATTGGGTTGTAAAGAGATTTTCATTTCCTCCAGAACCCTTGGCAGATCTGAATCGAAAATGAGACTATACACCCTGGACATAATCTTATTGATGAAAACAAGCATGGTGATTCTTTTACACTCGGTCAAAATAAATGCAGTCTCAGGAAATTTGGTTCTGTTAGATTCCAGGAACATTCTCAGCAAGTGCATGTAGTATTTGAAGTGTCTCAATGAATTGAAGTTTACCAACTATTGATGCATATTATTAGCTATGAATTTGTCAAAATTGACACTGACCGACTCACCATACCTTGACTTAAAGAAGGTCAACATGAAACCTAACATGGCTTCTACCACAAAATTTTCATTATCCAACCCTAGAATTTGACTCAACAGAGAACAAGCCCACTGGACTTCGATGACTATGACGCTTACACTGGCAGGCAACGACAGACTCTGAGAATGGTGTTCAGGTTTGACAATGGTTTGCATAAATAGGGTTTTTACTTCTAATGAAAATTCTCTATAAACTGTGATAATTTTATCCTCCTCGAAGGGATTAGACACTATGGGGGAGGACTCTGGTATACCGAGGGTGTGTCGAAGCCACAGATTTTCTATCCCGCATAAAATATCTGACCCTACTTTATTTAGAACGACTCTTTCTTTCTGAGAATACCGCTCCATAGACTAGCTCACGAACTTAGGGAAAGGAAAGACTACTTCTATGAAGTAAGGGATGATGGAGGCTTGAGCCGCTTCGAGGAAAGGTATGCACATTCCAACATTGTCCAATAAATTCGATCTCGACACAAAAATGGGTGATACTGTTATCTCTTTGTCGAAAACGTCAAAGTCCCTATCAATTAGGGATTCTTCTCTAGAGGCGATGTCTTGGTCATTCACAGATAAAATGACAGGATTAGCGACCATTGTGAAAAATACCTTTTAAGCGGCGAAGAAAGCACGAATTTGATTAAGTTTTGATCTTGAGTCTCGAATGGATGCTTTGCGCCAATTTTCAAATGTTTGAATGCTTCAAAATATCATAAAATAATTCAAGAGGCCCTCCTTTTATACGTGCCTATCAGCATCGGGGGTTGGAGAAAACGGTTTTAGGTAGACCGCTTTTCGCCCTGATGTGTCTCTGAGGGCACCACGCGTCCACGATTGAAACCACAACAATTTTCCCCTGTCCACCCTCGACTGATTAATCTTTGTGCTACTTCAATCATCGATATGAGTTTCAGCCGTTGATCTGGATCGCTCTAAGATCTACAGTCCACCGTGAACCAACAAATTTCGACATCAGGGATTGAAGAAAACGGATTTAGGTAGACCGCTTTTCTCCCCGATGTACCTCTAGAGGCGCCACACATCCATGAACGAAACCATAGTAGTTTTCCTCGACCCGCCTTCGAATAGTTATCTTCTGCACTATTTCATTCTTCAATATGTGCCTTAACCGTTGATCCGGGTTGCTTCAAGATCAATGGTCCGCCGAGTCCTACCTCTTGCGCCTCCTCTATATTTGTCCACATGCTTCCATATAAGACTTTATCCTCCAAACTATCACACTTCCATAACGATGTGGATTTTCGCTAAATCTCCGAGACTTGGATCCTAATCCAAAAAATGTTATGATGATAATATAATGGTTGAGAACTTTAGGTTAAATTCTATTCATGATTTTTTTTTCAAAAAATCAGATAACAGGGTGGAGTGTCAATGTTGTCATTTCCATGTTTAGAGCATTGTTGTCATTTCCACGTTTAGAGAAATTTTTTTAGAACTAACCAACTCCCATTAGCTTTGTATGTAATTTTGGACTGCCTTTTGGTTGCTTGGATTATCCCAGAAAGAAGTGCCTAATGCATGTATTAGAGTAACATCAACTTCAACCCTCATAAGGCTGACCTCATAAGGTTCCATATATTTGATTGTGAGTTCTATAAGTTATGTACTTCTTCATCTCCTGGATATACACTGATGGGTTCTTTTCTAGAATCCCCTAAGGAAATGCTAAGGAAATGCTAGTTCTATGTATTTGTTAGTTTTAATACAACTTCATTATTAATACAAAGAAGAATTAAATAAATAACTTTATTCTTTGTGATCATGTCCTTAATTGGCTCATAATTTCCTATGACTATAAATTATTGTCAAAGTAGATACACTTTAAAGATAAAGAGTTACCATATTTGCATATTGAAGTTGAATTACATTGAGAAATAATCTAATTATAAATTCTAACTAAATTCAGAAGGAAATAAATGATTTAATAGTTTACAATCTTATTTATCATTGGTTAATTAATCTCTTCTAAAATTTGATAGAAAATTTAGTACTCATTATACAAACATTTTCATTCCATGACAATTATGTTTACTTAAATTCCAATTTTAACTTTGACAAATATAACACAACGTAAAGAAATACTTAAAAAAATAATTAATGATTCAAGTAGCTATCAAATTCCCAGTTGAAGTTTAGCTATAGATTCTATAATAGGGTTGTAGAAAATTGTGGAGGACATAATACTCTCCTCCCAGCCAACCACTCAACTTGTTGGTTGAGGGCCCTTGGGCTCTCTCTCACCAAAACTATACTAATCACTCTCTTGGACTTCTTAATTCATGATAAAATACTATTCAAACACGTCGATGAGTGATCTGAAGGGATGTAGAATACCGTTGGCACAAAAGCATAGCCCTCAACCACTATCATCTGTTGGCCTTAGGTGGATGGAGACACTCCCTTGCATTGGGATAATGGATGTTCAATTTAAATTCGCTTGGGGGAGCTGATGGTAGAACATTGCCTATGGTTGGTTGCAATGGTTGAGCATCACCTAGGGTGAAAATGAGCACTCAATATTTTTCACTTCTCTTGATACCTAGATTGTGTTTGATTAGGGTACATTCGTTAGCCATAGTTTGGATGATACACGTGGTTGATGATCAAACCCAACTAACAAGGTCACTCTAGTGTCATGTGATGACTAGACTTCTTGGATGGTATGAGACACTCAAGGAAAATGAAAATTCTATCCCCATGACAATTGGCATCAGATCCATGTCTGATTGTGGAAAAAGTCAAAGTGTCTCTTCACGACCACCTCTTTCATTGGAGGATTTGATAGAGCCATTGCATTGATGACAATGTCAACAAGTCGTGTTGGGGTGAAAGTAAGGGATTTTGGTGTGAGGCCAAGTTCTTAACCTACTTGTTGTGCCACCATCTATTTGATGATGGCTAGTGAGATAGAAAAACTTATATAATGATGCATGGTGAGTTTTTATGACTTTGGTAGCCTTGGTGATTGAATTTTGATCACATCCCACAAGACAATTAGTGATGCAGGAGCCTCGTCATCAGTCTGCAAGTGGAGGACAACTTAGCGCCCTAGCACACATTTTGAAGTGATTTTGAATTTAAAGATGACATATCATATAACTATCTCAAAAGGATTGTAATTAAAGTTCATAAATGATAAGAGGTTAAACCATCACGTGAGATCGATGGAGATTGTATTTTCTTTAAAGTAGACAATAGTAGTATATATTTTAAGCATTCTCTCTAATCTGTCTATACCCATCATTTATTGTAATAAAGACTTAGTGGTTGAAATATTTTATTTTGATAGGATAACACTAAGGTAGTCGGAAGGAAAAAGCTCTATGAGCCCTCTTGTATAAATATATGTATTGTATGCCCAAATGAGGCTGCTGAAAGTTATTTGAAGTTGTTAATGTTGAGGTTTTTGACTCTTATCGAAGTTGTATGAGCCCATGTACATATCATTTGAATGAATATAACAAAGAAGCGTTGATCCAAAATGTTTGGTGTTGTTGTTATTGTGTCTATCTGAATGAATGGTAGGCTTTTTGTTAATTGTGTTCTCTGTTATTACTTGTTCTTATGTTATGAATTCATTACATAAGTTTCAATTGTTTCTCTTCTACGAGCTCATGCAAGGAGTGCATAGTGTCCGCAAGGTGCGAGTTGACAGAGTCTAGTATGACTCAGAAGCCCGAGAGAGATAACGTGGAGATTTATATGCAAGGTCTGCATAGTGTCCGCAAGGAGTGCGTTGACAGAGTCTAGTTTGACTCATAAGCTCAAGAGAGATGAAATGAAGTTTCATTTGCAAAGGAGTGTAGAGGACCACACAAGGTGTGTGTAGGTAGAAACACACTCAACGTTATACTATTCAGGAGGAACAATTGAGTCGTGTAAGAACTGTTGCAAGGAGTGCATAGTCACACATAAATGGGTTAAGTTGAAAGAAACCTGTTGCAAGGTGTGCGCAGGGTCGACAATTGGATAAGTGTCGAAGAAGCCATATTGAGAGGTGCAAGGAGTAATTATTGAAGAAACATTCCGAGAAGATTAAAAGTTTTGAAGTGGAACAAGCTCATAAGAGATAGTGGATGAAAATTCTTCAGTAGGGAGGAGCCCAGAGAAAATTTCCCAACCAACGAGCAAGATCCATTCGGAGGAATCATGATCTTTCCAGACCGTGAGATCTGGGAGAGTTGCATGAAGGATAGTCTTCAAAGTCCTTCGACACTTCATGTATTCAAATATTTGGAAGTGTGCAAGGAGCGAGATCGTCGAAGTCCTGAAGTTGCGAAGTAAATCGAGGCCGTTAGTATCAATTAGGATACGTGGCAGCAGATTAGAGAGTCTGGGAGATAAAGCTCCAAGAGATTTGCGTGGAGAAAAGAGCGATTTCTGCTGAAGTCACGAAGGAGGAAGAAGACCTGGACCATTGGATCTAGGAAGGACAAGTGGTGGAGATCCGTGTACTCCGGGTGAGGAGCGCTTCGGAGGAAAGCGAGACTGGTGAAGCCAAAAATCTAGAAGGTCGAATTATCGAATTCAATTGTGGTTGTTGATCTGAGAAGGACACACATCGTCATATCGTGGAATTTGGAAGTGTCACTCCGAAAGAAAAACAGAGGGGGAAGCAGAGCCGTTGACCAGAAGTCGTCTGAAGCTCCAAAGGTAAGAAGAAAATCCTAGTCGCCCGATGTTGGAACACGTGGCGTTAGATCTATCACTTTGGTGATAGGAAACTTTGAAGAAATCGAAGAGTAAGTTACTGAAGGTCGGAAGTCATGAAGGTCGCAGTCAACATGAGATGTTGATAAATGGAGGGACACGTGGAAATTGGAGATTCATTTCGAAGGATAGTCACTCCGAAAGAAGTGAAGTGTGAAGGCACGAGAACTCTTGAAAGCCGAAGCATTGGAGTTCATCTGAGCCATCCATTGGAAAAGGACATGTGGTGGAAGATCTGTCACTTCAGAGGATTGACATTTTGGGAGAAAGAAAAGTAAGGGAGTGTTAACCAGAAGTCATCTGAAGTGGGAACAAGGGAAGAATCTTGACCATTTATCGAGGTGAGCACATGGCGCTGGATCCGTAGCTCAGGGTACGAATCAGTCTGGGGAAAAGGGTGTTTGGAAAAATCGAAACTCCTGAAGCTGGAGTCCCGAATTGAATTACAGTGGTTGGCTTCCAGAGAAGCGTGAGCCGTAGATCTTGTCCGGGTGATTTCGCTGGTCTGGAGTTCGAAGAAAAAGGAGTTAGTTGCACTCAAAACCGCTGAAGCCTGAAGTCGTGAAGGGGGCGAGCTGGAGGTTATATCTCGTGGTCATAAGGAAGAGGGGCCTAGCATAGGAGCTAGCACTCGTCATTTAGATTTACCAGAAGTGATAGAAAAAGGGTGTGTGGGTGATTCAAACCTATGTGGGTAACCGAAGAGGGCATGTGTGAATTAAATCCAGGGTCTAGCAGAGGCCTGAAGATCTTATTTGACTCAATATATCGAATATCCTTGACTAGGAGGTTGCACAACCCCGAGGAGAGAGGGGGGTCTGCATCAATTAGGATAGTATACTAGTTAAGAATTTTCTAGAAGGACCAAGGAAGATCACTCAAGTAGGGGAAAATGATCGACGCGACAATGGGATGAATGCCTTAATGGAGGATGGCATGAGCTAGTGATGAGGAGAGAATGTGTTATCTATGTTGAGGCAACATAATTTTGAGTGAGTCAAAGGGATGTAGAAGCTTGCTACCATAGGAACATACCCCTTAGAGTAATACCCTTGTTTTGACCTCAGGAATGTATTGGATCATATTATGTATAAATTGCAAATGCATGGATATAATGACAAGATTCAAGCCATGTGAACCTAATAAATGACCTTATATGTAAATGAGATAAATATGGTAGTGTGGATTCCTAGTGCAGATCTCAAGGCCAAGGCTTGACTAGTAAATAACTAGGCATGTAGATGATGTAAATATACTTATATGGACCGTGTGGTAGTCTTGTCATGTGGAACTCAAGGTGTGTAAATATTATTGCTAGAATAAAATATATAATCGTCCAAGATGGTTGTCATCCACCTTAATTGACATATAGATGGAATCATTGAATGCATGTAGAGGTTGGTAATGAATTCTAATTATGTAAAAATGGAAGCATGGGATGAGAACAATCATTATGTGGAAGTGTAAATGTACTTTATTCCTCCTACCAAAAGTGATGTCAACCATAATTCCATCAACTATCTCATCAATTCATTCATTATATCATTCCTTCATGTTCATGATCTATAATTCTCATGCACTATTCTTCTTGCTAACAATACACCAATATGGAAATTAACCAAATCAACACTATAAATAGGAAATTAGAGACCTTTAATGAGAGATATATGGTTGTAGGAAAGCATAGAGGCTGGGATAATTAAGAAACCTTCACCCACTTTGTATTTTATGTTCACTGGAAGCTTGAGACCCAAGTGTTATTTTGTAGACTAATTCCTAAAGTCATTCAATAGATTGTAGAAATTTCATAATTCTATCTTTCAATGAAATTCTAAAATATCACCTCACACCGGAGGTTTCCTGGATCCAAACCCTATGAATATTTAGTCTTAGGGATGATCCAAAATTTGAATTACAACAACAAGCAATGGACAATGTTTCAATTCACTTCAACCCCAATCCATTAGGCAATTCAAGAGTAAGAATTACAAACATATGGCAATAGTTTCAACCCTTAGGGCACACTTTTCCAAGCATAAACCAAATCTGAAATCACTTTAATTACTATAGATTTATAGCAGTAAATATCTCCTATTATCTTCAAGATGTTTGTAAAATCACTCCACAATTTCAACCCTTAATATGTCAAATCGACATGAACAATAAGTGTTGGAAATTTTCCAATCAATAAGACAATGAAATCTGAAAATCAAATATGCAATTACACAAGTATTGGACAACTAGAAACCTCATATATATGTATAAGAATGAGGTACGTGTACATACCACAATGTTATCAAAAAGATGGTACAATCTTTCAAACTCTTTAAAATCCTAGCTAGGGAAATCATTCAAACCCTAAACACCACCAAATATCTTCAACAAGCAAGCATCAAAATAGATAATTCATCCTCTGCCTAAACAATAAGCTTGCATCACACAAGCTCTCCACACTAGTGCGATAGTCTTCCTTAGGATTTGCAAACCCTAGCCATGTTGGATCACACAAGTACATGTCAAGACAACTCTAGTGCTAGCCTCCAAATCTATATGTCATCCTAGGGTTTGAATCCTCAAACCCTAGGTCTTCCACTCTTGCATCATCACAAGCATCAAGACCTACACAAGTCATCAAGAATACAAAAATTCCATGATCTTTCCCTAGCCTTATATCTCATAAGAGAAAAGCACCAAAAAAATGCAAGGCGTTAGCTCCACTCTCCATATCTTCTACTAGGGAAGAAACTCTAGTGCTATAATAAGAACCATCATCATCTTCAACATCATGTTCTTGTCTAGGGTTTACATGTATAACATAAACCTTAGTCATCACAAGAGAAAAGCCAAGTATCACACAAGAGAAATCTCTCCAAGAACATCCAAGGTGTCTCTCTTTCCCCTTATTTTCTCTTAAGGTTTCCTCATGAACCCTAGTGTCTAGCTCCTAGGGTTTCCACATGATCCTTAACATCTCCAAGACAAGTACAAAGAAGAGTAAAAAATGATGAATGGATACAAGAGCTATCTCCTCCTTATATATACAAGAAAGAGAAGGAGGCTTACATAAAATAAGGACATTCCCATACATGTAACCAACAAGGCAACCCCACATGGCTCAACGCCTTTTATCCAAGATGGTGCAAACTTCGACAAGGTGTTAGTCCATTGCTCCCTCTTCCATGGTTGTTCACTATCCAAGTGTCCTCATGAAAGTTTCTCCTCCTCTAACTATGTTCCATATGCCCTTTCATGTGCCCAATGCTACTCTCATATGTATCAATGTGGTCACTAAGCTCTAATTCTCCTTCTCAACATATGTGTCTGGGTCCATCACCAACCTCCAAGAAGTATGCTTGACACAAATGTCATTAAGTGAAGTGTATAACCTCCAAGGTATATATCACATTTTCCAAAGCTCCAAGGGCTAAGTTCCCTCCTCTAAGTGCATATTGCTCCTCCTCCTAGGTAGGTACCTCTCCTAGTCGAGCAACTGACTCTTTTATTGTGTGCACCCAATGGGTTAGTCAACAAGACAAATAGGGTATCAACCTCCAACTTAAGGGTGTCATTCCAATTCTCTATTGAAGGTCAAGCATCCACCCAAATTGAGCCATCTATATGTCCATGAAGCATTACCAGGGGTCTAGGAGACATGGCCATTTCTTAGCAAGGTGAAACACTTTTGGAGTAACCCCAAAAGCTAACACTCCCTCTTTAGTTAAGACAATTTTTTTTTACGTAACAACCATTAACTCAATCTAAATACAACCTATAAGTCCAATGCCTCCACAAAGTTGAAAGAATATTCCTCCATCATGATAGAACATCATACAATTCTATAAGAGTAACACCCACAAGTATAGGTCCACACACCTTAGCATACAAGCAATCACAACTCACAAAGGTGTTTCTTTATCCAATTAATCAACCAAGGAATATACAACTTGGCCTTTGGATGGAGAACATGCAAGAAGAATACAAGGTAACTTTTTTTACACCATCAAACCAAGCTACTCCCTCTCCCCTTTTGCTAGGGGCTCCAAAAGAACAACTACCATCTGTGAAACTGAAGGAAAATAACCTTGGATCACTGCATCCCTCTCATGCACCTCAAAATTAAATAAGAAGCCTCATTATGGTCAACTCCCTCTATCTTAGAGAATCTAACAACCCAATCCCTAGTACTCATTACTAATCCCAATAGTTGCAAGCTCATAATCAATCATTGATTTCACTACCATAGGTACAAATGAACAAGATCACTAATGTCTTAAAATCACACTATCTAACAAGATCACTAATGTCTTAGCATCACACTAGCTATACCTATGATTAATCTCTCCATAAAATTACATGATGTAAAGCTAATACTATCCCCAAGGTATAATGTTGGAATCTCCCTTGATTTTCAATAATCACTAAAGTTGAGCAAGATTTCCATCACATCTCAACCAAAACAAATCAATCAATAATCATCAATCTATCACATAATGAATCAGCCCATCACAAGGTCCAAAAATCAGCAAACAATCAAATGGTCAAGAATGCATATGAGAAGCATCAATCCACTCCAAGCACTGGTATATAGTGGGAAAAATCAACTACCTATCAAGGGTCCTCCTAGGTATCACACCTACCAAAACAAATACCACATACCAATGATGAATATCCTCCACTTATCACAGGTGAAATCATACTTGCATTTACTCGAACAAATCAGACACCTATTGTAGGTGTTCCTAGGCATATCACATGCTAAAAATAAATCCATGCCATCCATGAATTATAACACATTGGTATCCACTGGAACAAATCAACCACTTTTCACAATTTTTCTTAGGCATATCACCCACTAAAAATAAATCCATGCTAGCCAACAATAAGGTATATCCACCACCTCTCACAGGTGAAAACATAATGGAAATCCATGGAACAAATCAGCCACCTATCACATGTCCTCCTAGTCAATCCATAAAAATCATCCATGTAGTAGATATATCACCTATCATAGGTGGAAACATACTCTCATCACAAGAGAAACTAGGGTTACAACCCATCAAAACTTATCACAGGTGAAAATGCCCATCCCAAGCACATTAGGGCTTCACCATTGAACAACCTTTTCTAGTTCCAAAAATTGAAATACCAACTCCCTCTTCACCAAGAGAGTGATCTCAGCCACAAAATCTCCGATACCATGTAGAAATTTGGGAATATGGTCTTTTAATGTAGTTTTAAAATTTCACCTCACACTGGAGGTTTCCTGAATCCAAACACTATGAATATTAAACCTTAGGGCTGAACTGAAATATACATTACAACAACAAACAACAGACAATACTTTAATTCCCTTTCAACACCAATCCACTAGGAAATTCAAGAGTAAAGATACAAAACATATGCCAACAAATTTCAGTTGTTAGGGAACACTTTTCCAATAATAAAACAAATCTGAAATCACTTTCATTATTGTATATTTATAGAAGTAAAGCTACATTGTTATCTTCAAGATGTTTTTCAAATCACTCAACAATTTCAGCTCTTAATATGTCAAAACAACATGAACAAGAAGTGCTAGAAATTACCCAATCAAGAAGACAATGAAAGCTGAAAATAAAATATGAAAATTATATAAGTATTGGATAGATGGAAACTTCATATATATGTATAATAATAAACTACATGTACATACCACAACTTTATCACAAAATTGGTATAATATTTCAAACTCTCCAAAACCATAGCTAGGGAAATCAATAAAACCCTAGCCACCACCAAAGATCTCTAACAAGTGAGCATGAATACCAGCAAGTCCTCCTTGGATTCAACAACAACCTTGAGTCACACAAAATCTCCACACTAGCATGCCTATATCCCTTAGGGTTTTCAAACCATAGCCATGTTGCATCACACAAGTACATGGAAAGGCAACTCTAGTGCTAGCCTCCAAATCTAAATGTCTATCCTAGTGTTTGAATCCTCAAATCCTAGGTCTTCCACTCTTGCATCATCACCAACATCAAGACCTCCATGGATAATCAAGAATAAAAAAACTCCATGATCTTTCCCTAGACTTACATCCCATAAGAACAAAGCTCCAAAAACGTAAAAGGTGTTATCTCCAGTATCCATGTCTTATATTAGGGTATAAATCATTGTGCTATAATAAGAACCATTATCATCTTCAATGTTATGTTCTTCTCTAGGTTTTACATGTATAGCACAAACACTAGTTACCACAAGAGAAAACCATAACATCAGACAATAGCAATATCTCTAAGAAAATCCAAGATAACTATATTTCCCCTTATCTTTTCCTAGGGTTTTCTCATGAACCATAACATATAGCTCCTAGGGTTTCCTCATGATCCTTAACATATCCAATACAAGTACAAAGAATAGTACAAAATGGTTAATGAATACAAGAATTCTTTCCAAGTACCTTACATATACAAGTAGGATAGGGAGGCTAACATAAAATAAGAACATGTGTCCATGCAAGTAACAAACAATCCAACCCCATATGGAGCACTCTACAATACAAGGATCCACATGTGTCAAACTAGGGTTTATCCAACCCCCAAATTGAAACACTCTATAGGTCATGATCTTGGGTTGAACATCCCTCCTCCAAGATGGTGCTTACTCCAACAAGGTGTTAGTCCAATGCTTCCTCTTCCATGGTGGTATGTTGTGCAAGTGTCTTTTTGCAAGGTTCTCCTCCTCTAAATGTGTGCCACATGCCCTCTCATGTGCCCAATTCTAGTATCATGTGTATCAATGTGGTTGCTAAGCTCTAATTCTCTTCCTCAACGTATGTGTCCGGGTCCATTTCCAACCTCCATGAAGTATGCTCAACCCAAGCATCCTCAAGTCAAGTGTCTAGCTTCCAAGCTATATATCACATAGTATTAAGCCTCAAGGGATAAGTTCTGTCCTCCAAGTGAATAACACTCCTCCTCCTAGGTAGGTACCTCTCCTAGTGAATAAACCAACTCCCCTATTGTGTGCATCCATCGAGTTAGTCAACAAACCAAATAGGGTATTAACCTCCTAGGTAAGAGTGCCATGCCAACACTCTAACCAAGGTCAATCATCCACCTAAACTATGACATCCATATGTCCATGAAGAATTACCAAGGGGATAAGAGACATGCCACCCTCCTAGAAAGGTGAAACACTTTTGGAGTAACACCAAAAAATAAAAATCCCTCTTTGTGAGAAAAGTGTTTTTTGTAACACCCATCAAATCCCTCTAAAACTGTGAATTGTAACTCCACTTTTGGAGTAACACCAAAAAATAAAAATCCCTCTTTGTGAGAAAAGTGTTTTTTGGAACACCCATCAAATCCCTCTAAAACTGTGAATTGTAACTCCAATGCCTCTATAAATCTGAAAGAATATTCCTCCATCATGATAGAACATCATACTACTATGCAAGAGTCACACCCACAGGTACGGGTCCACACGACTCAACATCCAATCAATCATTGATCACAAAGGGGTGTCTCTCTCCAAGCAATGAACTAAGAAATTTGCAATGCATCCTCTAGATGGTGAATGTTGGAACAAATATTGAAGTTTTGGCTTTCGGTAGCTTAGAAAGAAAAAAATTATAGTGTTTAGCTATCGAAAGTGCAGGATTTTGGTAGCTTAAATATCAGGTTTCATATGCCCTTAGCTGCCGAAAGTGTATCGGCTGAGACTAAGCACTCAAGCGTCACATGGAGGAAGAGCTCACGAGGAGGCACCAAAAAAAAATTAAAATAAATACAATAAACGGAAATAAAATCACTAAAATAAGGTTTTACAAAATGCCACGCCATCATTTCGGGTTTCGGCCATCGGAGGTTTGAATGACGAAATTTTTGTTTTCTATTTCCCGAAACCCGAAATCCTAAAATCCCGAAATTGGGGTTTCGGGACTTTTGGTGGCTTACGACGCTCCAAAATTTCACTGTTAGCCATCGAAAGCCAAGACTTTTGGTAGCTAAGATACCTTTGTTTTTGATGTGTTAGCCACCGAAATCGCAGATTTTTCATATGCAAAAAACTGCCATGGGAAAAACCATTTTTCTTAGCCTTGGAGAGGCCATTTTTCATGTTCTAATAGTCGATCGACATACAAAGATCATAAGATTTCCATTGGTGTCTTCATAAGTTCATTTGGAGCTTGGGAATGCAGTCAAAAGCCCCCTGAAAGATGAGGTTTGTTTTCAGAAATGTGACATTTTTTACTATGCTGAGTCATCATTTTCAAATGATGATTTTGAGCGACTCGAATATCATTTTGAGAAACGGTCAGAGGTTTTTGAGCCTAACACATCAGAGATCAATAACCTCCCTCAGTTTTCATACAGGTGTCACATATTGGGAGAATCGAATCCATCTCCGAGCCTTAATTTTTGGATCTCAGAATTTCCCCGTTTGACACATGTTTTTGAAAGGCAGATCTGGGGCAAATGGAAACGGATCTCAGGAAACCGAGAGAGGTTTTTGGTAAAAAAAAAAACAAATGAACAAAATCCTCTTTCATTTTATACACAAATATCATGATTTGAGAGATACAGAACCATAAGCACAACCCCAGTTTTTAGCAGTTTGGCCCATTTTCTATGGCAGAAAGTTTCTGAATTTGATGGTAACTGTTGTTATCTTTTGGGAGGATTTCGACCTCAATACCTACATGAAATGCCTTTTCATTTCTAGAGGGATTTATTTTGGAATCCGAATCATTTTTCAGTTATTCGAAAGGGGGAAGAAGAAATATATTATTGTATCTTCTTGAAGAAAAAGAGTGGGGGGAACAACCCGAGAGCCTTTTGGAGGCTGGGTTTGTAATGCATTCATTTTCAGCAAATATAGAACAGAGTGCCAAGATATTCTACACCTTGTCACTGTCTAATTCTGTCTTCTTCCTATGTTATTGTTTCTGAAGTTTTCATCACTTCACTTTCTTCCTTCCATTCATTAATTCAACTTGTAATGGTTACAATTCAGTGATACTTCTGCTGTAGCTAATTTAAAGCATTCCTTAAAGTGAAAATTTTCCTCTGTTTTGCCGTGAGTAGAAAAAGACCTGCATCTTAATTGTTTTGCCTTATTTACAAGTTTTATTTGTTCATAGCTTTTCCTCTGTCTTGCTATGAGTAAGACAAGACCTGTGTTCAGATATTTGAAGTTTGGTGTTATTTCTTCCATTGAAATAAAGATTAGACCTATCATAATTAGATACCTAACTCTTTGTTTCAGTATTCTTCATATCCTATCCTCTATCCATCTTCCTTATTAAATCAATTAGACAAACGATGTCATGCCTCTTCGTTTTTGATCTATAAATGAGTGAAGGGCCTTTTTCATACCTAGTTCTAGAAGCCTCTTATGACTGATCAATCAACAAATTTTATTTCATTTAAAATGAACTAAGGCTTGGCTCTATTACAACCTAGATTCAACTCTTGCGACAACATTATCTGGCACTATTGTCGGGGATGGAGGACAAAGTTATCTTCCCTGGGATACGACAAAGTTTAGATCTATCTCTTGATGGTGAACAAGGGATAGACATTCAATTGTCTGTGATCATTCACCCGATGACTCCTTGGTTCGTAGACTCTACATGATTTTGTTGGCGACTCCATTGGTCTCAAATGTAGAATTCATTTGCTGCTTGAATTGCTGCAAGGTTTGCTCCTCTGGTCTTTACAAATGTTTATGGCTTTCCAAACACTTTTCCAGACATTAAAATTTGGGAAGATGTCCTTCCTAAATTTGGAGAATATGAGGATGACAATCCCGCTCAACACTTGTTTGAATTCCACAAGCTCATGGAGGAATTAAATGTACATCATGAAGATGTCCTCATGAAATTGTTTATGTTTTCACTGGAAAAAGATGCTAGACTCTGGTATAAATCTTTACCCCATTCCAATATTCCTTCATTGAGATATTTTCACACACTTTTTCATCAACATTGTAAGAGGATATATTCAGTTGAAATCCTTTTTAAAGATTGTTGTAATATAGGATTCATAAGACAAAAAGATCATACAAATCCTCTTGAAAAGGAGGAAGAAACAATAGAAATTTCTCAAGTTGATGAAGATGATCAGTATGAGGAAGAGTTGGCTCATAAAGAAGCTGGATCTTGTGAACATACTCAAGAAGAAGATATTCAGCATCACGGTCAACCTGCAAAAGAGATAGAAAGGAATGATTGTTGTTTTATCCAGAAGATACAAAGACCACCTTCTCCTTTGACTAAAGAAGAGATAGGTCTACTCCTGCACAGCTATGTTGCAGGCCCTACTCACACAGATTTGCAGCTTTCACACAGTGCCAGATATGAGTGTCAAACTTCTTCCATTTCTAAAAATGTAAATATGTTTTTAAATGATGACAATCATGTATTTGATAGAACTTTACAGAAAGTTAGTGAACCTATTTATGATGATTTTCTGCCAGTGGATCAGATTTTAGACTCTGCTTTTTTTCATGAAAAAGATATGGTTGCCATGTTTAATGATCCTGAAGAAAGTTTGTTGTTCGAGAATGATTTAGACTATGATTTGCAGAAGTATGATTCTGAAACAAACAGTATGCCAGAGATAGTAACAAAGTTTTCTTTGCTTGAGAGATCCACAATTGATGTCTCGAGTTTTTGTTTGACTGATGACCCTCTTGAGTTATCTGTTGAACCTAAATATGATGAGTATAGTGATGATTATTTCATCATTTCTGTAGAACAACTTGCTGTAGATTTTTCATGGAGGGATGAGGGTCTTCAGACAAGATTGTGCCATGATTTTGGAGATGCCATTGCAGATGATCTTGAAGGGTGCTTAGATATTCTCTTCAAGAATGATCCTGAGCATTATAAATCAGAACATAGAGTAGTCCTGGATGTTTTAAAACCTCAGGACGATATATTTTTCCAAGATCCTTTTGTTGATCTTTTAGATTCATTTAATGGAGAAGTATGCTATGTCATGGATATTTGGTCACAAGAATCGATGAAAGGTTTGAAAATTCACGATCACCAACAGGTAAGATGGGAGTTGTCAGTTTCCTTTTTCAGCCTGCTCAAAGAAAGTGTGAGAAAATTTCAAATAAGTAGACAATTATTAGATTGGCTTCACTGGCATTTTCGTATCATTTGATTTAGTGGGGTTTTTTTTAGTAGTTAGAGTAGGTGATGTATATAAATAAGCTTGACTTCGAGCATTAGATTACAACGGTGGTTTTCAATATGTTTTTAGTTCAATTTTGAATCCAGTATGGTTTTGTTTTAAATAATTACGACTCCATATCCCAATGGATGAATAAGCGATTTTTCGTTCTGAAAAGATGCAAGTAAAGTGACAGGGTTCAGAGTTTGATAAGGATGATTTCGGGCCGCCCAATGGATGAAGGCAATTGGTCTACTGTTCTTGGCACTTTACAGGAAAGCACCATCCCTAGATGAAGCTTATGTTGGAACAAATATTGAAGTTTTGGCTTTCCGTAGCTTAGAAAAAAAATTTATAGTGTTTAGCTACTGAAAGTGCAAGCTTTTGGTAGCTTAAATCTCATGTTTCATATGCCCTTAGCTGTCGAAAGTGTATCGACCGAGACTAAGCACTCAAGTGTCACATGGAGGAGCTCACGAGGAGGCACAAAAAAAACAAAAATAAATAAATAAACAAAATGCAATAAATGGAAATAAAATCACTAAAATAAAGTTTTACAAAATGCCACGTCATCATTTCGGATTTCGGCCATCGGAGGTTTGACTGACGAAATTTTTGTTTTCTATTTCCCGAAACCCGAAATCTCGAAATCCCAAAATCGGGGTTTCAGGACTTTTGGTGGCTTACGACGCTCTGAAATTGCACTGTTAGCCACCGAAAGCCAGGACTTTCAGTAGCTAAGATACCTTTGTTTTTGACGTGTTAGCCACCGAAATCACAGATTTTTCATATGCAAAAAACTGCCTTGGGAAAAACCATTTTTCTCAGCCTTGGAGAGGCCATTTTTCATGTTCTAATAGTCGATCGACATCTACAGATCCTAATATTTCCATTGGTGTATTCATAAGTTCATTTGGAGCTTGGTAAGGCAGTCAAAATCCCCCCGAAATATGAGATTCGTTTTCAGAAATGTGGCATTTTTTACTGTGCTGAGTCATCATTTTCAAATGATGATTTTGAGCGACTCGAATATCATTTTGAGAAATGGTCGGAGGTTTTTGTGCCTAACACATTATATATCAATAAAATCCCTCAGTTTTCCTACAGGTGTCACATATTGGGATAATCAAATCCATCTCCGAGCCTTAATTTTCGGATCTCAGAATTTCCCGTTTGACACATGTTTTTGAAAGGTAGATTTGGGGCAAATGGAAACGGATCTCAGGAAACCGAGAGAATTTTTTGGGCAGAAAAAAAATATGAACAAAAACCTCTTTCATTTTATACAAAACTGTCACGATTCGAGAGATACATAACCATAAGTGAAGCCCCAGTTTTCAGCAGTTTGACCCATTTTCTATGGTAGAAAGTTTCCGAATTTGATGGTAATTGTTGTTATCTTTTGGGAGGATTTCGACCTCAATACCTACATGAAATTCCTTTTCATTTCTAGAGGGATTTATTTTGGAATCTGAATCATTTTTCAGTTATTCGAAAGGGGGCAGAAGACATATATTATTGTATCTTCTTGAAGAAAAAGAGTGGGGGGAACAACCCGAGAGCCTTTTGGAGGTTGGGTTTGTAATGCATTCCTTTTCAGCAAATATAGAACAGAGTGCCAAGAGATTCTACACCTTGTCACTGTCTAATTCTATTTTTTTCCTGTGTTATTGTTTCTGAAGTTTTCATCACTTCTTTTTCTTCCTTCCATTCATTAATTCAGCTTGTAATGGTTAAATTTAGTGATACTTCTGTTGTAGCTAATTTAAAGCATTCCTTAAAGTGCAAATTTTCCTCTATTTTTCCATGAGTAGAAAAAGACCTGCATCTTAATTGTTTTGCCTTATTTACAAGTTTTATTTGTTCATAGCTTTTCATTTGTCTTGTTATGAGTAAGACAAGACCTGTGTTCAAATATTTGAAGTTTGGTGTTATTTCTTCCATTGAAATAAAGATTAGACCTATCAAAATTAGATACCTAACTCTTTGTTTCAGTCGTCTTCATCTCCTATCCTCTATCCATCTTCTTTATTAAATCAATTAGACAAATGATGTCATGCCTCTTCGTTTCTGATCTATAAATGAGTGAAGGGCCTTTTTCAGACCTAGTTCTATAAGCCTCTTATGAATGATCAATCAACAAATTTTATTTCATTTAAAATGAGCTAAGGCTTGGCTCTATTACAACCTAGATTCAACTCTTGCGACAACAGTGAACATGCAAGAATAATAAGACAATTTAACTTGTTTTACACCATCAAACCAAGATATTCTCTCTTCCCCTTACTAGGGGCTCCAAAATAACAATGGCCATATGTGAAATGAAGGAACATAGCCTTGGATCACTGCTTCATGTTGAACTCTGAAATCACTATAGAATAAGGAAGACATCAACAATAACTTGCAAAAATTCCAACATCCCTATATTCATCATCACAAGCCAAAATCCTTTGACACCACATCAAAATTTTCTTACAGCATCATGCAAATATGTTCACATCTCCATGAAATACTAAGACAAGTGGATCAGATCCATGAAAGCACAAGATGAAATTTACATACGTCTAAACTCATCGATTCTGAAATATCAAGATAAAGGGGAAAAAATAGTCATTATCAAATGTGAACATGGGAATACCTCTCATGCACCTCAAAATTGAAGCAACAACCTCATCGCGATCAAGTCCCTCTATCCAAGATAATCCAACAACTATGTCCCTGATACACATCACTACTCCTAACTACAATATTGGAATCAATCACTAATTCTACCAACATAAGTACAGATTCACAAGATCACTAATAGATTAGCATCACATTGGCTATCATATCCATGATTAATTTCTCCACAAAAGTACATGATGTACAACCAATACTATCCCCAAAGGATAATGATGGAATCTCACTTCATCTGTGATAATCATTGAAGATGAGTCAGGTCACCATCTCAAGTCAACCAAAACAGGTCAACCAATAATCATGAATCTATAACAGAATGAATCAACCCATCACGGGCTCCAAAAATAAACAAACAATCAAATGGTAAAGCATGGCCATCGCATGCATCAATCCAGTCTAATCATTGGTATATATTAGGAAAAATCAACCACTTATCATAGTTCCTATTGGGTATCACACTCGATGAAATAGATACCACATACCAACCATCAATGAAGAATATCCTCCACCTATCACAGGTCCTCTTGGGCATCTCACCTACTCAAAATAAATCCATGTCATCCATGAAGTATAAAACATTGGTATCAATTGGAACAAATCAACCACCTATCACAGGTCCTCTTGAGAATCTCCCTTTCTAAAAATAAGTCCATGCCAACCAATAATCAGGTAGATCCACCACTTCTCATAGTTGAAACCATACTAGAAATCCCTGGAAGAAATCACCTACCTATCACGGGTCCTTTTAGGTATCACACTTGATGAAAATAAATGCATAACAACAATCCATGTAGCATATCTATCACCTATCATAGATAGAAACATACTCTAACCACAAGAGAAACTAAGGTTATGACCCATCAAAACATCTCATCAGTGCAAGTGCTCATCTCAAGCACACTAGGGGTTCACCTCTGAAAAACCTCACCCAGGTCCAACAATGAAAATACCAACTCTCACTTCACCAAGAGAGTGATGTCAACGATAAAATCTTCGATACTGTGTAGAAATTTGGAAATTCTATATTTTAATAAAATTATGAAATTTCACATCACACATGAGGTTTCTTGGATCCAAACCCTATGAATATTTATCCTTAGTTCTAATCTAAAATATAAAATACAGTAGCAAGCAATGGACAATATTTCAACTCACTTCAATCACAATCCACTAGGAAATTCATGAGTAAGGATACCCAATGTATGGCGATGAGTTTTTTTTCCCTGAGGGAAAACTTTTCCAAGCATAAACTAGATTTGTAATCACTTTAATTACTATATATTTACAACAATAAATTTGTCATATTATCTTCAAGATGTTTGTCAAATCACTCAACAATTTTAACCTTTTATATGTGAATAATGTTACTCCCTCACATCTAGGGGTAATTAGAGGAGTTTTTTTTCTCTTATGAACTGCATCACAAACATCAGTTCCACAGATGACATCCATGGTTCTCCACATAAATATTATTGATGATGCTTCCCATATTTTTCTTAGCTCACTCTGATTTGACAATCATGGTGCTTGACATACATGAGGTAACTTGTTTCAATGCTTCATTCTAAGAATTAATGCCTTATTTACTTGTCATGAAATTAGTTATCACCGATTAAGTCAAATAATGGATCATGATGCTCTAAATTTTTCTTTTGGCTTGTTTCACCTTGGTGGTCATCATCATCTCCTAGATAAGTGTTGTCACTCTTGGGTAGAGTTTTACTATTGGGAGCTTTGATAGGGCATCATGTTCATACCCCAATTCATACATAACATTATCCATCTTTACCAATCTCTATTGTCCACGCTTTTGAGTTCATGGAAATATGTCACACATATAGGTTCATGCTTCATAATCCCATGAGAAGGAGCTTGAAGGCTTGAGGTTGATGCAACTATATATACATAAAAAGGTAAAAGAGCGAAATGTTAAAATCAAAATGCAAAGAAAATGAAAAGAAAAGAAATATAAAAACAAAAAAACAAAAAAGACAAAGCATGAGAAATGCCCCCTCTCTATGAGGGCATCACCTCAAGTCGAATGCAATGAATGCATATCTAAATAAAAGTCAAAATACAAAAAATATTAAATAATAAATAAAATGGAAAATAGGGTTTGGAAAGACACAACGTCGAGGAAAGGGAAACTCATTGCATAAGCGCTCCCTTATTACAAAGGAGCTCATGTGGATGAATGCCTTACATAACCTCTCATGACTATGCATGCCACTCATGAAGTTAAACCCCACACCATACCATATATCATCACACATGCTCTTTGATCGGTTTCTTGGGAAATACTTCTCCTCCTATGTACTAGCACATGTAATAGGGGATAATGATAACCCTCCCATACCTAAACTTGGAAAATTGTATGAATTTTATGAGTTATTGTGAAGTTTGAAGATGTTTCTTAATGCAATCTACCTAATGGTATTTACACTTGACATGACTCACTTCTTATGTTGTATTGGACTTGTGTACATGCATCTATATTGATGGATACATTGGGTCATTTGAGCCCCTCTTTGGATGATGTACTTCGTGTTGAAATAATGTAACTGCAAAGAGCATTCTTATTATTATTGATATATTATTCATAGGATCAATCCCCATTGTGGATTGATTGTGTCGGTTATTGTAATAGGAACAAATGGCCTTTTGCGGATTGGTCAAAAGACAATTGTAATAGGCAGAATAAGAAGTCGGACCCAATAGATATTAAAGAAGCCCAAAAATATAATAAAGGTGGGTTTACCCACCCAGTTTGAGAAGTCGGACCTGCCAGTGAAGAGACACTTCACACGTGCCAGACCTATATAAATAAAGGAGGCTAGCGCCTCACTTAGACACAACTCACTTGCTCATTCTGAGAGACAAGTTCAGATCTACTACCAGAGAAGAAGGAGAGAGAGAGTGGCACATATCTGGGAGAGGAATTTTTGTATTAGCATAAGATATCTCTTGGCATTGTATTGGTTATCTATATTAAGGAAATTTTGCTGGGTTTTCTTTCCCTAGAGGGTTTCCCAGGATAAATGTTGTGTCTCTTGTGGTTGTGTATTTCTCAGTGATCTTGGATTATGCTATTGTTATCTAATGAAATGCAAACATCTATAATAATGGCTTAAACATTAACACCTCGCATGGATGACATGGATATGAGCCTTGGTCCTTTATAGGATGTTGAGGATACCATATTGCACACTTGATGGAGGTCGTTCCACCTATTGTGGAGGTATTGACCAAAATTTGGTCACTGTTATAGCAAGATTTTCCTCACCCTATGCAAACTTGCACATAAGACATTTTTCCATTTCCCAATGCAAACTTGAAGTCCCTTTTTTTTAAATCCCAGAGCTAAAAACATTATTTTTCTACATATACGTGCCCTACCTATTGTACATCATGCATATACGCAGGTTGCACCACTACAACCCGCATACATTGGGATTTGTGCCCAAAATTAAAAAAATGGTGCCGGGTTTCCATGTTACGTCACGAGATCCATGATCCTTGAACTTCCATATACTGGAAACATTTTGACTCGACCCTTCAATTCCACTTGAAGGCTACAAAAAGGCCAAATCCAATATATGGAAAATAAGAGAAGAATTCAACTTTGAGAGCAAAGTTACTTTGGAGAAATTATTCACTTCATATTGAGTTTGCATCCCTTTGTCCTTTGAGTCTGAACACATTGTTCATCCCCGAAGCTCTTCCCTACTTGATTGAGAACCTCATTGTATCTCTTATATGAGATTGCCTTTGGTGGAGGATTGAAGTGGTGGAGGCCCAACTAGAAGGAACTTGGTTTCTCGGTTCCGAACCGTGTCGAAACAGAAGTTTGTTATTCATTCACTTCTGCTGATAACATTTTAATAGAAATACTCTTTTCTCTTCCAATTAATATCTTGTAAATATTTTAATTGTTATTCCATGGGCGTATTTGTTATGAATGTTGATGGATTATGCTATTTAATGTACTAACATTATATATTATCACCATATGATTTCGTTTCTTAGTTGTTGAAGACTAGTTGCAAGTGTATTGCTTTGAGTCAAGTGATCAATGATGGACTTCATCGAATGTATGGACGAGGTAGGCCTTTTATCTTGTCTTGCTAGAATACTTGTTTATATAACATACTTGAGATTAGAGTTGATTTCTGTAGTCATTTTCGTTTGTTGTGGTTTACCCCTAGCCATAGAGATATTTTCCCCATAACAGAATTAGCGACCATACTAGGAATATAATCTTCTTTTTGGGGGTTTTGAGTGTTTTTCTCCTTAGATTGCTCTTGTTTATATTGAGTTTATTGTTGTATGATTGCTTGACAACCTCTGTTCATTCTGAGTCTGAGTTTCTTGGCCTTCTCCTTAGCCTAGCTTTGTTTTGACACATATACACGGGTTTTTTCTTGACAGTCACGTACATTCGCGTGCTGTAATTCTACAAGAAGCGTATATACACACTTTTCCCTTGAACAATCGCGTACATCACCCTTTGTTTCTTGGTTGCTGGGTAGGTTTTGATGATTGCTGAGTCTTCTTGGGTCTTTGTTATGACATTTAAGTGTCTGTGGAATGACAAGAAACCTTTCTTTGGTTGAATTTTTGAGCGGTGCCTTTCTTATCATCCTTTTCATTTGATTGTCCTTGCATCTTGGGATGGGTGTTTTTCTTCTTGATATCCTACTTGGTTTGTCTCTATTTACACACAATAGAGTTTTTATTTCAAGTTGTTGTACAACCCTTGCATTTTCATTCTCTTATATTGAAAATACAAAAATATTAGGCGTTTTACATTGCTGGCATTTTGATCTTTTGAGTCTTTATCATTGATCTTAGTACATGTAAAGAAAGATTGCATTTTATTTAGAATTACAGAACTGAATTGAGAATTGCATTTTGAAAACCATATCATTTATTGGGAATTGAAGTTAATACTTTTCATTGTATTCATATTCATTTATTTTACTTATCGAGTCATAACATCACTAGTTTCACGACTGTACCTTTTTTAGTAAGGAAGGCCACTAACAGTAATGCTCTAATTTAAATTGATTAGTAACGATTTTATTTTTCTAGGGTGCACAATCTAGCTTAGGATTTAGAGCCTTGGAATAGGATTTTGTGAGTAAACTTCTCCAAGGATATTAAATCAACATATGTGTTTGACTAAGGGAGTGGATAAATCCATTGTATAATCGATAATATCAGGAGGCTCCACTTACACCAGAATTAAGCACGAGATCGCATGAGGTTGGTTGAAGGGATATTCCCCTGATACCTTCTTAGCGTCAGATATATTTCTGGGGATCTATTCGTATATGGGGATCTTGCTAGTACTCTTACCTCTGTGAGAGGCGGTGCTTTCAAGGTTTTAGGCTTTGTTATCCTGCCCATACGGTGGACCTGACTTATGACTGTTCGCATGTGCATCGGTTATATTGTGGTTGCTTAGTTGCTTGATTTAGGTACCACATAGGTTACTTGCAGGGGTTATTCTGTAGGTACCCTGGGTCAGATAAGTGTTATACAACACACAACCTTTATGGAGGATTACCTTCTAGGGGGATTTGACCCACTGGTTGTTAAGCCCACGAGGGCCCTTATAACTGATTCTGATACCTCTGATCTTTAGCATAGGAGTCTCGGGACCCTCTTGCACGAGGCATACCTAACTTAGAGAGGGAGGCCCTTTTCATCCACTTTATCTTGTTTTTGTGCATTTTGGCCTTTTGATGATTTTTGGTGTGATCTTTGATTACTAGTTGGAATTATGATTTTATACTGTGCCTTGAGTTGTCATTATCATGGATAGTGGAGTTCATGTGGCTCCCTCCTTTACCGCGACCCCCTCCCATGACATTCACTCATTTCATGGGGACGAATTTGTCGATATTTCATAATGGTATGTAGAATTATGACACTCAGTAAATACCTTAGGTCTCTAGTCATTTTTCTCTTGGTATGCCAAACATGCCTTCACCCTTTCCATCCTCTCCCTCACCTGCTTATATAAATCCTAGTTTTGGATCTGGGGGCATGATGACTCTGTTGTCCACATATTCATTTGATAAGAGTCATGTCCCTCAACCAAATCTCACTGTGGGGGGTTGGAATCTCCCCTCTTATGGATCCAATACTAGCCATGCTTTTTCAAGAGCCAGTGCTCAAATGGATGGTTATTCTACTTATTACACCCCATCCATGTATCCTTCATCTGCCATAACAGTTCCTACAAACATTTTTCCCATGGCGGGTCCCCATATGTCCTCTAGTAATTCATACGAAGGAAACCATTTTTATGGTACGAGCTACCCTCTTCACGTAACCTCTTCACATGGGGGCGACATATATCCTCACTTGAGTAATCCTTATCATGCTTGTGTCTCTTCGTAGATATCTGTTTCAGTGATGATGCTTGTAAAAATCTCTATGGATCAATTAGGCAGAGGATACTACCTTTTCGGACAGGGACATGATGTAAACCAATATCCTTCTTGGCCTGCAATGTCTCAAAACCAGTCTTTCCGGGGACCTTGGTCTCAAATGTCACAACTCACCACCACCGCTAGTCGAGTCACTGCAAGTCATACTGGAATTTCATCACCGACCTATGCTAGTCATATTGGGGATTGGTCGACAACCTCTACAAGTCATGTTGAAGGCCAACAACCAGCCGCTGCAAGTCATGTTGGGGGCATCAATCTAGTCGCCACGAGTCATCTTGACATCACATCTCCAACCTCTATACATCATGTGGGAGATGATCCTCCATCCTCCGCTAGTCACGCTGAGAGCATGTTGCTAGCCATTGTGAATGATGCTGGGGGAATTCATACAATTAAGAAGCCTAGACGTGTAAGACGTAAGCCCAAGTTCCTTTGCATGACTTGCGAAGGAGATCACCTTACTCGTTTGTGCCCTGCTATTACTGGGATACTGGAAGCTGTGGTCCTCACCTAGGGACCCTTTGGGTTCTAAGTCATCTTTGGTTTCCCAACACTACATTTCTCCTTTGATTGACACGACAGTCATGCCGATGCAATCATCACTTGAACACACTCCCATTTTTTAGGGTGATATGTCTCCTCGGCTTGTTGTCATGCATCCTATTTAACCAATGGTTGAAGAAGTGGTCATACTGATGCAATCTTTGTTCAATCCAACTCTTATTTTGGAGGGTGATGCATCCTTCAACCATGTCATTAGCATTTTCAGTAATGCACCTTCTGAGCAAGAGAAATTTTTACTCTCCCTGAGTGCTCTCCCTCCAAGTCCTAGAGAAGTTCCCTTTGACTAGTATGATCTTGTGGGGTATCCAATTCGTCCTCCTATACCTTTTCAGGTTGGAAACATTCTTTGATATATCATGGAGAAGGTAACCTCTGCTAGCACTTTATCCTCCTTGACTTGGAGAGATTTGGGTATTCTCAAGCTTGTGTTGGCCATTCATAAGCTGATGACCTTTCACATAAATCCTACACGGGAGTCTTGGCCTCCCCAATGACATGCCACCTAGATACCCCTCAACGAGTCTGATTTAATCTCTTTTCCGACTCGTCTAAAAAGAGAAAATATTGCCAAGTGAATTTTTCTCTTTCACACTAGTTAATTGGATTTGAAAGGTCACGAGTTTGATTTAAAATCTTTTCCAACTCGTTTTCAAAAATCGAAAAGATTTTCGAGTGAACTTGTCTCTTTAACACTCATAAATTGGATTTGAAAGGACGTCTATTTGGTGCAATTTTATCCCTTTTTCAAACCAAGTAGACTAAGATTACGAAAAATGACATTTTTTTGTCGTTAAGTTGTAATTGCATCTCATGCCCTTGCTTGCAGTATTGAGCCTATTGTCGATTCTCGCTTTTGCATTATAAGCCATTTACCTCAGTTGTTTTCATCCTCAACCAAGAAGAGCCTTGTTTATATCCTTTACAACTTGACACCCTATACCTAGGAGGGAACATTCCCCCGAGTGTCCATCTCCTGCATGCACTTCCTTGCATTGAGCATAGGTATGTTCCACTGCTGGAACTAGTTTTGCTTACTTGCGACACTCGTTTCCTCCTCTGTATCATAACATTCATTTGACTATGAAAAAAGAAAAAAATATGGGCGGGAAGGGAATACTATTGTATATTGGCAGCAGTCGTGTCACCTTTGAACATAGCACAATTTTTTTTAGTCCACTTGTCATCGAAATTATGGGTTTAGCATGACCTTAGGATGCCAAGCTCGTTACAAAGAGTTTACTCCCCCGATTGGTTACTCTTCTAGTCCCTATGGAGAGTTTGATTGATTCCTCCTACATCTCAAAGTTTCATCATTGAGTCTATGCTTCTAGAGTCTTCCACATGTCTCATGCTCTTTTTCAAAGGATGTCTATCAACCTGTGTCGGTCATTCCTCATAAATATTCACTTTGCATGTTAGCCATACCCTCAGTCTGTCTCAGAATCACATGAAGCTGTAGTCCTATTGCACACCCTGGTCCTAATTTCCTCTTTGGTAGGTAACCTTGAGCCTAGCAGTCGACATTTCATCATTGCTCACTGACTAGGTGTGTAATATTCCAGATATAAAAAAGTATGCAGAACTGAAATAAGTAGCTAGAAATGGCAGATGAACAACAATATAACTAGAACAACACAACAATAATACCAAAATGATACCAGAATAACACTAGAAAGAGCACCTTGATTACTAAGAGCAATGTTCACTTGCCTCTTTGACGGGGAAAACTCCAACAGAGCAGAGCTCTATTACAATAATATCCAAGAGAAAAGTTCTCATACCCTCGACTTCTATTTATACTAAATATGTCTATCAAAAGAACCATCTAGAGGAAGATCATTCTAGAAGCAGAAGATTCTATTAGGTCTTATTACATTGGACTTATTCTTCCTTATTGCTAGGCCTTATTAATATTGACCTTTATTACTTCAGAATATATTATTCTACCTACGTGAGGGGTTAGGTCCCTAACATGTCCTCCCCCTTAAAAAAAACCTTGTCCTCAAGGCTTGAGATGTGGAAATTTCTGTAGAATGGTAGTTGGTTCCCAAGTGGCATTTGCTGGAGTTGTATCTTTCCACTAGACTAACACTTCCTTGATAGTTCGCTGACTTAGACGACGCTCACACTAGTCCAAAACTACTTGTGGCTATAGCCAAATGGATCCTTCTTCATCCAACTAGGGAAGGTTGGTTTGAGTTTGACGCTTAGTTCCAATCACCTTCTTTAAGAAGGAAACATGAAAAACATGATGGAGCTTAGAATGACTGGGCAAATCTAACTAATAGGCCACCTGTCCCACACTCTTGAGAACGGTATAAGGACCATAAAATTTGGGCGCCAGTTTCTGACAATGGTGAGCCTTAAGGGAATTTTGTTTGTAAGGTTGTAGTCGAAGAAACACATGATCCCCTTCTGCAAATTGACGTTCAGAGCGACCTTGATTTGCCTGTTGCTTCATGTGATTATGGGGCACAACCAAATTCTCTTTGAGGGTATGGAGAATATCCTCTCGAACTGTAAGCATTTGGTCAACTGCGTGGACCTTTGAGACACCTAGAAAATATGAGAGACCTAAAGGTGGTTTTTGTCCATATACCACATCAAAAGGAGTCATGTGAATAGATGTATGGTACGAAGTGTTGTACCACCATTAAAATAGTGGTAACCATTGAGCCCACTGATTTTTCCTTTTCGAGGCAAAACACCTCAAATATGTTTCCAAACACTTATTGACAACTTCAGTTTGACCATCAATTCGGGGATGATAAGTTGTGATGAGATGCAATTGGGTGCCTTGTAGCTTGAACAATTCTTGCCAAAAATTGCCGGTGAAAGTTGGGTCGCGATAAAAAACAATATAATGTGACATGCCATGAAGATTGAAGACCTGATCCATGAAAAGTTAAGCCACAATGGATGTTGTAAATGGGTGTTTAAGAGCACATAAATGAGCATACTTGGAAACACGATCAACTACCACCATGATGACTGATTTATTGCCCGATTTAGGTAAGCCTACAATAAAATCCATAGATATATCCCACCAAATAGCAGGTGGAATCAGAGGCGGTTGTAGTGTGCCAGGAGATTTGACGGTTTCTCCCTTGTGGTGTTGAAACACATCACATTCAACCACAAAATTATGAACGTCCTGTTTCATACCATCCCAGAAAAAAGAACATTTGACCCTGTCATAGGTTTTGGTAAACCCGGAGTGCCCAGCTGTGGGTGTAGCATGAAGCTCAGAAAGTATTGTGGATTTAATTTTTGACTGTTTACTTAAATACAAATGGCTTTTGTATCGAATCTCATCATGGAGCCAAGAGTACCCTGGGGAAAATGGAGAATTGGACTACAATTGTTGTATCATATGTGAACTTTTGGGATCATGTAGCCATTCTTGGTGAATAACTTGGAGCCAATATGCTACAATGAAGGAGAGAGAAAAAAGGGACCCTTCATCTTCATATTTTTGGGAAAGTGCATCTGCAACCACATTGTCTTTACCTTTCTTGTAAATGATCTCATAATCATATCCAAAGAGCTTAGTCACCCATTTTTGTTACTATGGGGAGGAAATGCATTGTTCCAGAAAATACTTGAGGCTTTGATGATTTGTCTTAAATTGGAAGTGTTTCCCCAATAGATAAGGGAACCAAAGATCAACGACATGTACAATAGCAAACATTTCCATTTCATAGATTGATTTGCTCAAATTTTGCTCAGACAGTTGTTTGATGGTAAAGGCCAAAGGTCGACCCTCTTGCATAAGGAAAACATCAGTTCCTTTCCTTGAAGCATCACATTCCAGGACAAAGGTCTTTGTGAAATTAGGAAGGGCTAGGACTGGAGTGGTGCACATGGCCATCTTCAAGGTTTGAAAATCCTGAGTAGCTGCTAGAGTCCAAGTGAAATAATTATTTTTAAGAAGTGTAGTGAGAGGTGTCGCAATCTTTCCATAATTATTAACAAACTTGCGATAATAACTTGTTAAGCCCAGAAATCCATGCAAGCTTTTGAGAGTATTTGGGTGAGGCCAGTCTTTCATAGCTTCAATCTTTTTAGGATCCACCCTGACTCTGGCCTTGCCAACAAGATGAACCAAGTACTCGATTTCTGAGGTGCTAAAAGCACATTTAGATTGTTTAAGGAAAAGTTGGTGTTGAGAGAGTAGATGGAGAACTTTATCCACATGAGGAAGATGGTTTGTCCAGGTTTTTCTATACATGAGGATATCATAAAAAAAAACTAAGACAAAATGATGGAGAAAAGGATGAAAGACATGATTCATAAGGCTTTGGAAAGTGGAGGGAGCATTACACAAGCCAAAGGGCATGAAAAAAAACTCATAGTGGCCCTCATGAGTTCTAAAAGAAGTCTTAGGAATGTCTTCCTCTTTCATACGGATCTGGTGGTAGCCAGAACGAAGATCAAGTTTAGTAAAGAACTGGGCGCCACTCAATTGATCCAAGAGGTCATCAATGAGAGGAATGCGAAATTTGTCTTTAATGGTGAGTTTGTTGAGGGCATGGAAGTCATGAAACATGCGCCAAGAACCTTATTTATTAAGGAACATGACCACAGGAGAAGAGTAGAGGCTCGTACTAGGGTGGATAACACCTGCATTGAGTAGTTCTTGAACCATTTTCTCAATTCATTTTTTTGGGAAAAGGGGTGACGATAGGGAAGAATATTGGGAAGAAGGCTTCCTAGGACAAGAGGAATGGAATGATCATGAACATCATGGGAAGGAGGGAGTCCCTGGGGAGTGGAAAAAACCACTTGATGTTTAGAGAGGATGGATTGGAGGTCCTGCGACACAGAGGGTGTCTCAGTTGCTTGTATGGCATGGAGTTGGGAAATAACGCCAGAATGACCTTTTTTGAGCATCTTTTCCATGCGATGGGAACTAATGATCTCGAGGGAACCGACGGTGATGCCTTGGAACTTATATTGTTGGCCCTCCTGGTTGAATTGCATGGTTAATGCCTTAAAATCCATGAGAATGGGACCCAAAGTCCATAGCCATTCTGCACCCAACACAATGTCACAACCGTCCATGTCGATAGCAAACATATGAGATTTTGGGTGGTAGTCACCAATTTGGAGACACACATTTTCCCAATGCCCTCCACATTTCATGGACTTGCCATTGGCAATCATGATTTGGAAATTATTGGCTGCACGTATATAGCAATTAGTTTCTTGGGAAATGCAACGATAAATAAAATTATGGGTGCTTCCACTATCAATAAGAATGATGACCTTCCTATGCTTGATGTAACCAATTAGCTTGAGGGTTTGGGGAGCAGAGAAACTAGTGAGAGAATTTAGGGAAATGACTGGTTCTACTTCGGGAGGGTCTGAGGGAGGGGTTATGTCAGTGGGTTCAGGTGGCATGGACACAAGGGGAGCCTCAACATCCTCTTCCGAAACATCCTCTGATATGGCCATACAAATCTTTTGTTCCTTACACTTGTGTCCCAAAAAATATTTGTCATCACAATTATAACAAAGGCCTTTTAGTTGGCATTCAACCATTTCAACCCTGGTCATTTTTTGGATCTTTAGTGGAATAAAAGGAGGAGTGGTATTTATTGGTTTAGTGCGAGGAATAAAGGAGGGTTTCTGGTTTTGAGAAGAGACAACCTATTGTGTTTCCTTAGCTCTTTTAGTAGCCTCCACCCAACTCTGAGTCTGAGCCATGAGGACATGGGCACAAATCTCATCCTTGAGGCCACTAATAAAACATTCTCGGAAAAAAGCATCAGAGATGCCCTCTGTACAAAAATCCAGTTGCTCAAAAGTAGCTATAAATTATTCCATTGTGCCAGATTGTTTCAACTTTGTCAAACAACCTAAATGGTTGGTGTCAGTGTCAAAGCATTCATAAAGCTCTGCCACAAAGTGTGTCCAAGTAGCATACCCTTGGCAGGCAGTTTTTCTCCATTTCCACCATTGCTAACGTTCTTGATCTAAATGGAGAACACCATATCGAAGTTTGACCAACTCATCTGTAATGCCGTACAAAGAGAAATACTGTTCAATTTGAGTTACCCAGCTAGTGGGATCCTAGCCATCAAATTTGGTCACATCCACACACGAAAGGCGTAGGTCACGCTGAAAGTGATGGGGCTAAAAATTATGGGAATGAGAGGAAGTTTCACCTTTGGTATGAAAATGTGTGTTAGATAAGGGAGGATCTGCAGGGATATGCATCTTGGTGCATATCATCGTAGTGATAGATTCAAGCTAGGTAGTAATTCCTTGTTTGAGGTCTTGTTTGAGTTCCTCGATTGAGGCAACGATGGAGGAATGCATGTTTTTATTGATGGTGGAAATATTGGCACTGAGCTGTCTCACTTATTGTTGGGTCTCTGTGAAATTAGAGTGCAAGGTATTGAAGCGAGCTTCCAAGTCTTGGCTATGGGTATGGGCCATGATGACGAGGGAACTGAAAAGAGGCGGGTGGGATTAAATTTTTTTTTCTGAAAAATGATAGGTGCGAATGTGATAAGGGAGAAGAGAGAAATCCAATGGAATAGGTCTCAAATAATGGTGCCAACATGATCCAGAATTTTTTTTTTTTTACACCTGTAGATTTATACTCTGATATGAAGAATACTGCAGTAATGAAATGCCCAAATGATTAATCAGGAAGAAATGTGTAGCAATTTGGCAACTTGAATGCAGGAGAAACAGTTGCACGGAAATAGATCTTGTCTATTCTATTTTTTGTTTTCGTCCCCAAAGGTTAGGTATTCAAGGGTTCTACAGACAAGGGTTTGCCTTGTGCTATAACTCTATGATATACGTGCAGGGTCCAACAATAGTACTCAGCCCAATATCTCAGGGCACCAACTAAGGAGGCTAGATCATTCCCTTAGCTGTACTACATGACTACCCAGGTACTAGAGAGTATCTTCCCGAGGGCTATTCTCGGTGGCACTATAGTAGTCAGATGGCCAATCGGTTTATCTATGGAGGCATTAATGAAATCTACGTCTATCTGTATACAGGTGTTGTCTGATGCGCTACCACTCGAAGGGGTACCAACAGGGGTTACAAGGGTGGCCAACAGATGTGCACTTAAGTACCACTTGTATTTCCTATGTGTATGAATCCCCGATTGTGGGTTTATGCACGTAACGACAGATCTTTGTAGATTAAAGACGCCAGAATACGTCTCTACCCTGAAAAAAATTAACCCGCAATTTTCTACTGAGGAAGGTGCTTTGATACCACTTGTAATATTCCAGATATAAAAAAGTATGAAAAATAGAAATAAGTAGCTAGAAATGGCAGATGAAGAACAATATAACTAGACCAACACCAGAATAATACCAAAATGATACCGGAATAACACCAGAAAGAACACTTTGATTACTGAGAGAAATGTTCACTTGCCTCTTCGAGGGGGCAACCTCCAACAAAGAAGAACTCTATTACAATAATATCCAAGACAAAAGTTCTCATACCCTCGACTCCTATTTATACTAAATATGTCTATCAAAAGAACTATCTAGAGGAAGATCCTTCTTGAAGCGGAAGCTTCTATTAGGTTTTCTTACATCAGACTTATTCTTCCTTATTGATAGGCCTTATTAATATTGACCTTTATTACATCGAAATATATTATTCTACCTACATGAGGGGTTAGGTCCGTAACAAGGTGATTTCCCTTGTGTTCGACGAAAAGACATCTATTCACACATTGGGATTTGTGCAGTGTATTGGATGCCATTAGTCCTATTGGTGGTTTCCTCACCTTTTTCAACAGTTTTCCTTATTGGATGCTATTCAGAGGGTCTTTTTCGTGTACCACTTCCATATGGCACACATGAAAGATGCATAGGGTCATTAGTTTGTGAACATGTTCTTCGCCCGATTTCCTCCAAATCATCAAGCTCTTGCTTTGTACCTCATGTTGAATGATGAGAGATGCCTTAATGATCTCCTTTTAGCGGGACTCATTCCATCGAATTCAACTCATCTATTTTGGAGACGAGACCTAGAGTCCTATGCGTACTTAGAGGCTTGCAGTCATTAGTGGCAGGTTATCTCACCATAGACAGTTGGGAATACATCAATGCCTCCTGATCGATGGATTTTTCAAGTGTTCGACCCCGACTCCTTTATTCACACTTGTAAGAATGTACTTGGTGCCTTGATACCTACTTTCATTATCAGTAGGTTGTCTCTCGTTTGTTAATGATATACCTCAATGACCAATAATCAAACAAAGTCTCATTGTGTTCAACCTCAACTCCTTTATTCACACGATGTAAACTTGCATCTTTGGCGGATTGTGTAGAAGACTTGAAGACATTAGTTTATGGTCGCAACTTTCCTTAGCTATTGCTACCTCTCATTGGACCAGTACCTATGTGACTTCAATGATCACGGGAGATCAGATCGTACTCCATTGTATACATATATCTTCAGATTTATTTTGATACTAGTTTTATTGGGCCTTGTTCGTGACTATGAAAACTTTTGGCATGTAGCCACTTTTGTATTGCCTATTCATGGCCATGGACAACTATTTGGTATATTTTCACATGGATCTACAGTGTAATTCAAGTTGG
Source organism: Picea engelmannii (assembly GCA_009831015.1). NCBI lineage: Eukaryota > Viridiplantae > Streptophyta > Pinopsida > Pinales > Pinaceae > Picea > Picea engelmannii. Next base: position 386,393 of record ML793395.1, read on the forward strand.
TGGCCATGTGTGCAAAGTCAGTACAAATTGTAATGAGCAACTAGTTCTTCTAGCTGGGTTCCCATTACTCCACTTATGGGTCTTATAATGTATTTAGGCCATCGCACATACTCCTCTGACCTCACACATTAGGGGGAATCTGTTATAGCAATATTTACCTCACCCTATGCAAACTTGCACATAAGGCCTTTTTCCATTTTCCTATGTAGACTTGAAGTCCCTTTTTTGCAAATCCTAGAGCTAAAAACATTATTTTTCCACATATCTACACCCTACCTATTGTACAACATGCGTATACGCAGGTTGCACCACTACAACCTGTGCACATTGGGATTTGTGCCCAAAATTAAAAAAATGGTGTCGGGTTTCCATGTCACATCACAATATCCATGATCCTTAACCTTCCATATACTGGAAACGTTTCGACTGGACCCTTCAGTTCCACTTGAAGGATACAAATAGGCCAAATCCGAGCTATGGAAAAGAGGAGAAGAATTCAACTTTGAGAGCAAAGTTACTCTGGAGAAATTATTCACTTCATATTGAGTCTGCATCCCTTTATCATTTGATTCTGAACACATTGTTCAATCCCCAAGCTCTTCCCTAGTTGATTGAGAACCTCATTGTCTCTCTTATATGAGCTTGCCTTTGGTGGAGGATTGAAGTGGTGGAGGCCCAATTGGAAGGAACTTAGTTTCTCGGTTCCGAACCGTGTCGACATGAAAGTTTTTAATTCATTCACTTTTGCCGATTACATTTTAATAGAAATACTCTTTTCTCATCCAATTAATATCTTGAAAATATTTGAATTGTTATTCTATGGGCGTATTTGTTATGAATGTTGATGGATTATACTATTGAATGTGCTAACATGATCTATTATCACCATATGCTTGCGTTTCTTAGTTGTTGAAGACTAGTTGCAGGTGTATTGCTTTGAGTCAAGTGCTCAACAGTGGACTTCATCGAACGTCTGAACGAGGTAGGCCTTTTATCTTGTCTTGCTAGCATATTTGTTTATATAGCATACTTGATATTATAGTTGATTTCTGAAGTCATTTCCATCTGTTCTGGTTTACCCCTATCCATAGAGAGATTTTCCTCATAATAGTCACATATATATTCCCGCTCCTGGAATAATAAAAAAAAATTATATTGGAAGATGAATATTTTTGAAATTCATTGCATATCCCTCGGTATGAGCTTCTCCATGCCTTTCGTGGAATCAAAATCAGAGTCTCCATGACCAAGATACGCATATTTTTTTCCTGAAGTCTAATGGAGGTGTTACAAGAAGAAATATGAAAAATGTTCTAAGTCACATGTTCTCTCCTCTCCTTTCCCTTCACCCCTATTCATTCTCTCATTATATACTTAGTGTTTTTCCCATTGTCTCATTACTTTCATATTCCCCTTACCATTTTCCACACTTAACCATTTTTCTTTATTCATTTCTATGTTCACATCCATTTCCCTTTTCCTTTATTTTCCCATTTCTTTTTATTTTTCTTTCCATATTTCTTTATCCCATTTTTCCTTTCTTTCCTTTTCCCTTTTTTCTTTCCTAAATTTCATGTAATTCCTTTATTTCCCATAAATTTATTTTCATATTTTCCATATTTCACATGACCCATTATATATTTTCCAGACTTAGTTTTATTTACTATGGCTTACCACGGATTCACGGGTTGGTGATATTTCTTAAGAGTATGTGTTATCTCCGCTACCCTCACAATACACTTTGACTTCCACCACCTTCATAATTCTCCCAAATCCTTTTAATACTCTCTACTATGTAAATTCTCCAACACTTAGCCAAATATATGATTTATCGCGGGTTCATGGGTTGGTGAGTGTTGGTGATGTTTATTTCATGTTATATGAGTGACACATGGCGTGATTTTATTGGATGACATATGGCATATTATTATGGGTAGATTGTTGTCCTATCGAGTGATGACATGTGACAACATTTGGTTGGGTGACTCATCATTGTTGATTGGGCAGATTGGTAGTTGACTGAGCATACACAATTATTATTATATTCAACAATTTTCCAAGGGTCGAAATCCTCCAAGCTCCATAGTTCCTTCTTTTCTTGTGTTTCTTGCTAAGTATATCAAACACTTAGTTTTATATATCTTAAATAATATAATATCCCAATGCATGTGGGATAGAATTTCAAACCAAAAAGTCAAATTTTATGAAGGGAAGCACGAAATTCATCCAAAGGCCCACATTTTCCCATCAATTTTGATCGACGATGGCTGAGTGATGATCTTGCAGAGGCCATAACTTGAGCTCTGGGTGTTGGAATCACACAAAATTTGTACTGTTGGAAATGTATTTAAGCAGAGAAGATGGCGGTACATGTTTCAAGTTCTTAAAGTTGAGACATTTTTCTCATAAATTAAAATATCAGTCAGCTTCATTTTTAATGGGCCTGCGTGACAACCCAACTTCATGAGCTCATATCTTGAGATCCGAGCGATGGATTTGGGAAAAAATTATATCATTGGAAATATGATATGATGAAGATCACATAATAATTGGTTTACATGGATAAAAATCTAGTTTTCACTTCCATAAAATTAAATTACATTCGTCCTCTTTTAGTGGAGAATTAATTAAATTTAAAAAAATAAAAGTTTAATTAAAAACTTTTATTAAAAGGGAAGAGGGACCCACTTTAAATATGCTTGTATTAATGATTTGAATTCATTCATGAGGAATTAACGAGTCATTAATTAAAGAGAATGTTTCAAGAAGAAACTTGTATGGAAATTTCAAGAGAGGAAGAAAACCCTAACTGCTCAGGTAGTTAGAAAATCTCTTCTTAAAAAGAGAAGAGAGGCTTCATCAATGGGTTCAAGAATCAGTATTGTCAAAGGGGTAGGGCAAAAGATCAGAGGAAGAATAAGGTACAACCATGGATACACAATCAAACTTCTGATCAAAAGAAAGAAATCTCCATCTTCTCTATTTTTTTATATATATATATTCTTCTACACCACTTCTCATAGTTTTATCCTTGAATCTCAGAGTTGGGCACAAGGCTGAGTTGTTGAGTGTTCTTCTTATATTATTCTAAGATATTTTCTTATATGATCATGGAGTATTTGCAACCACCTATATGGCTGTCAAATATTTAGTAATGAAGAACACCTTTCATAAATAAAACTCTACAAATAATTGCTCCGGGGTTGATCTTGATTGTGTTTTGTAACCCTGTTTTCAGAATATAAAGTGTTTGAGGTTGACATATCAAATTCTCTTTTGATTTTGATTACAATACTCTATTAAAATTATTTGAGATGATCAAATAATTCTCTCCTATGAAGAAGATATCGATGTATTTATATATTGTTAAGAAGATTGTGTGTGGTGATGATCACAATTTAATTCCGACGTTGAATCCCTTCAATCTTTTATTTTGTTGCACATAAAGATTGTACTCAGGTTATTGAAGAACCATTTTATTTTGTAATTTCAAGCAATAAATATTTAGGGTTTGTTGTCTAACACTCTCCTATTCCAAGATATTATAGATATATATTTTAGTCCAAGAGGAGTACCACCTCTCTAAAAACAAAGGGGGGCTAATGTCCTCGTGAGGTTGTCGTTTCGATCCTGACGGATTCACGTGTCAACTTTTTTTTCGAACATACTAGGGATGATTTATTTTCAAGATATTTGAGGAACCATAAATCTCCATAGCTCAAAGTGTCGAGAAGAAGATTCAAGAAAATTGTTTCTTATAGTAAGCATGGTTCACCTTTTTTGTAATATAAAAAAGAAACGAGAAGCACCAAAGATTAAGGAGAATGAACTCCCTGGCAAAATTCAAAAAGAAGGGTTTCATTTATGTCATAATGATTCTTTATATTCTTCATAAAACCCATCAATGGCTTTGCAAGACTCGACAAAAGGGAGAAATACTCAAATAAGGAGACAATTTTATAATACCCCTTTAAATCTACCAGAAGTAGACTTTTAAATGCCCAATATTCCTATTGAAGTTTTTTCTACATTGTTTGGGGATGCTTCAGAAGATGTCGAGCAACAATTGATTAATTTTAAAGGTACATGTTATGATTTCAACGTCACTGAAGACAATGTTACATTTATATTATTACTACAAACTCTATGAGAGGATGCTCTTGAATGTAATAGTTCATTAATGCATAACTCCATTACTAGCTGGGATGTGTTAGAAGCTTCATTTGCAGAAATGTTCATCCCAAAGGTGCATTCATATGTTTTTGCTGATGTTTTAAATGTTGCTTCCCACCCATCCTCTCTCATATGGAAGCAAGATAATGAAATGCCTAATTTTGAAGAAGAATCTAATCAAAGAGTGGATGAAATTCTTAAGTCAAGTCATGTTTTGAAGACGAAGATGAAACTTCCAAATTACAAGAAGAAAATTTTAGCCTCCTATATACTCCATATGAATATATTTCAAGAAGAAAATTTGAGAATGAAATTGAAAAGCCTCCACCAAATATACAAGAAGATTTCATCCTTGTAATAGATGATGAAGCATCACAAGAGAACTTGCAGCAAGAAGAATTGGTGGAAACAAACAATTTTGAGAATAAAGAAGATAGCCATTGCATAGAAGAAGAACATTGCCAAGACATCGCCAATGAAACAATAATTTTAAATGTGGAAAAAGAAGAAAAAGAGAATGTTTTCAAAAAAAAAAATTATCATTTGATTGAAGATAACAACACTCTGGGGCAGCCAAGAGTAGATTATATTGAATATTGGTTCGAAAGTATTGTCAGCCTGCCAATGAAAACAAGTCTTTTGCACACATTGCTCGATCCCATTGTGGTACATTTTGGGCATGCTCCTGATTTATTGGTAGCCACCCCCATTTTTATATTACTACTGGAGCCCATTTCACAAGTCAATAGGATGATCGAATGGCTCTATTGGAAATCTTCCTACACCTAAGGTTCCCATGTCTTTCAAGTAAGTTAGGGTATGTAGATCATGTATGCACATATTTTGTTTCTTCAGTTTAGTTTTGCATAATAAGGCAGTTTTTATATTGAAGTTTGAAGATAACTCCATAGCCCAATGGAGAAGGTAACTGGTTTTGATATTCTAGTGTTCTCAACAACCTATAGGGGGTCACTGTCTCACAGTTGGAGCAAGTTGTTGACCAAAATTTGGTCACCTATATATTCTTGCTCCTGGAATAATAAAAAAAAAACGATATTGGAAAAAGAATATTTTTGAACTATTATATGTTCATTTCATAGCCCTCGGTATGAGCTTCACGATGCCTTTCGTGGAACCAAAATCAGAGTCTTCATGACCAAGATACACATACTTCTGTCCCGAAGTCTAATGGAGGTGTTACAAGAAGAAACATGAAAAATGGTCTAAGTCACATGCTCTCTCCTCTCCTTTCCCTTCACCCATATTCATTCTCTCATTCTATACTTAGTATTTTTCCCATTGTCTCATTACTTTCATATTCCCCTTACCATTTTCCACACTTAACCATTTTCCTTTATTTCTTTCCACGTTCACATTCATTTCCCTTTTCCTTTATTTTCCCATTTCTTTTTATTTTTCTTTCCATATTTCTTTATGCAATTTTTTCCTTTCTTTCCTTTTCCCTTTTCCCTTTTCCCAAATTTCATGTAATTCCGTTATTTCATATATATTTCTTTTCATTTTTCATATTTTTCATATTTCACGTGACCCATTATATACTTTCCAGACTTAGTTTTATTTACTATGGCTTACTGCAGGTTCGCAGGTTGGTGATATTTTTTAAGAGTATGTGCTATCTCCGCTACCCTCACAATGCACTTTGACTTCCACCACCTTCATAATGCACCCAACTCCTTTTACTACTCTCTACTATGTAACTTTTCCAACACTTACCCAAATATATGAGTTACCACGAGTTCACGGGTTGGTGATGTTTATTTCATGTTATACGAGTCTATCCGACCGATTCTCAAGACTTAGAAATGAGATGCGACCACATGGCAGTTAATGGATGGTGCCACATGACAACTAATTAATGAAGACACATTGTAGCATACAAAAAGTGACACATGGCATGCTTTTATTGGATGATAGATTCTCAAGACTTAGAAATGAGATGCAACCTACATGGCAGTTAATGGATGGTGCCACATGGAAACTAATTAATGAAGACACGTGGTAGCATACAAAAAGTGACACATGGCATGATTTTATTGGATGACATATTGCAGATTCTTATGGGAAGATTGTTGGACTACCGAGTGATGGCATGTGGAAAAATTTGGTTGGGTGACTCATCATTGATGACTGGGCAGATTGGTAGTTGACTGGGCATACACAATTATTATTATATTCAACAATTTTCCAAGGGTTGAAATCCTCCAAGCTCCATAGTTCCTTCTCTTCTTGTGTTTCTTGCTAAGTATATCAAACACTTAGTTTTATATATATTAAAGAATCTAATATTCCAATGCACGTGGGATATAATTTCAAACCAAAAAGTCGAATTTTATTAAGGGAAGGATAAAATTCATCCAAAGGCCCACATTTTCCCATCAATTTTGATCGACTGTGGCTGAGTGTTGATCTTGCAGAGGCCATAACTTGAGCTTCGGGTGTCAGAATCGCGCAAAATTTATACTGTTGGAAAGGAATTTCAGCATAGAATACGGTGGTATAAGTTTTAAGTGCTTAAAGTTGATACATTGTTCTCATAAATTAAAATTTCATTCAGATTCATTTTTAATGGGCATGAGTGACAATCTAACTTCATGAGCTCATATCTTGAGATCCGAGTGACGGATTTGGGAACATTTTATATCATTGGAAAGATGAGACGATGAATAGAATATAATAAGTAGTTTACATGGATAAAAAGTTGTATTTCACTTCTATAAAATTAAATTACAGTCGTCCACTTTTAGTGGATAATTAATTAAATTTTAAAAAATAAAAGTTTAATTAAAAACTTTTATTAAAAGGGGAGAGGGACCCACTTTCAATGTACTTGTATTAGTGATGTGAATTCATTCATGAGGAATTAATGAGGCATTAATTAAAGGGAATGTTTCAATAAGAAACTTACACGGTAATTTCAAGAGAGGAAGAAAACCCTAACTGCTCAGGTAGATAGAAAATCTCTTCTTAAAAAGAGAAGATAGGCTTCATCAAAGGGTCCAAGAATCAATATTGTCAAAGGGGAAGGGAAGAATATCAGAGGAATAATAAGGTACAACCATGGATACGCAATCAAACTTCTGATCAAAAGAAAAAAATCTCCATCTTCTCAATTTTTTTTTTTATATATATTCTTCTACACCACTTCTCATAGTTTTATCCTCGAACCTCAGAGTTGGGCACACGACTGATTTGTTGAGTGTTCTGCTTATATTATTCTAAGATATTTTCTTATATGATCATGGAGTATTTGCATCCACCTATATGGCTGTCAAATATTTTGTAATGAAGAACATCTTTCATAAATAAAACTCCACAAAGAATTGCTTCGAGGTTGATCTAGACTGTGTTTTGTAACCCTATTTTCAGAATATAAAGTATTTGAGGTTGAACTATCAAATTCTCTTTTGATCTTGATTGAAGTACTCTATTAAAATTATTTGAGATGATCAAATCATTCTCTCATATGAAGAATATATCGACGTATTTATATATTGTTAAGAAGATTGTGTGCGTTGTTGATCACAATTTAATTATGATGTTGAAGCCGTCCTTCAATATTTCCTTTTGTTGTACATAAATATTGTACTCATGTTATTGAAGAACCATTTTATTTTATAATATCAAACAATAAATATTTAGGGTTTGTTGGCTAGAACTCTCCTAATCCAAGATATTTTAGATATATATTTTAGTCCAAGAGGAGTACCACCTCTTTAAAAACGAAGGGGGACTAATGTCCTCGTGAGATTGTCGTTTCGGTCCTGATGGATTCAAGCGTCAAATTTTTTTTCCACCATACTAGGGACGATTTATTTTCAAGATATTTGAGGAACCAAAAATCTCCATGGCTCAAAGTTTCAAGAAGAAGATTCAAGAAACTTGTTTCTTATTGTAAGCATGGCTCACCTTTTTTGTAATATAAAAAAGAAATGAGAAGAACCAAAGATTTTACAGAATGAACTCCTTGAAAAAATTCAAAATGAAGGGTTTCATTCATGTAATAATGCTTCTTTATATTCTTCATCAAGCCCATCAATGGCTTTGCAAGACTCAAAAAAAGGGAGAAATACTCAAAGAATGAGAGGATTTTATAATACCCCTTTAAATCTACCAGAAGTAGACTTTCAAATGACCAATATTCCTATTGAATTTTTTTCTACATTCTTTGGGGATGCTTTAGAAGATGTCGAGAAACACTTGATTAATTTCAAAGGTACATGTTATGATTTCAACCTCACTGAAGACAATGTTACATGTAGATTATTCCTACAAACTCTACAAGAGGATGCTCTTGAATGCTATAGTTCATTAATACCTAACTCCATTACTAGGTGGGATGTGTTAGAAGCTTCATTTCCAAAAAAGTTCATCCCAAAGGTGCATTCATATGTTTTTGTTGATGTTTTAAATGTTGCTTCCTACCCATCCTCTCCCATATGGAAGCAAGATAATGAAATTCCTAATTTTGAAGAAGAATCTAATAAAAGAGTGTATGAAATTATTAAGTCAAGTCATGTTGTTGTAGACAAAGATGAAACTTCCAAATTACAAGAAGAAAATTTCAGCCTCCTATATACTCCATATGAAGATATTTCAAGCAACAAATTTGAGAATGAAATTGAGAAGCCTCCACCAAATATACAAGAAGATTTCATCCTTATAATAGATGATGAAACATCACAAGAGAACTTGCAGCAAGAAGAATTGGTGGAAGAAAACTATTTTGAAAATAAAGAAGATAGCCATTGCATAGAAGAAGAACATTGCCAAGACATCGCCAATGAAACAATAATTTTGAATGTGGAAAAAGAAGAAAAAGAGAATGTTTTTAAGAAAGAATTTTCTCATTTGATTGAAGATAACAACACTCTGGGGCAACCAAGAGTAGATTATATTGAATATTGGTTCGAATGTATTGTTAGCCCGCCAATGCAAACAAGTCTTCTACACACATTGCTCGATCCCATTGTGGTACATTTTGGGCATGCTCCCGATTTTCATGATCCTAATTTATTGGTAGCAACCCCCATATTTCTCTTACTGTTGGAGCCCATTTCACAAGTCAATAAGATGCTCGAATGGGTCTATTAGAAATCTTCCTACACCTAAGGTTCCCCATTCTTTGAAGTAAGTTAGGGTAGGTAGATCATGTATGTACATGTTTTGTTTCTTCAATTCATTTTGCATAATAAGACAATTTTTATATTGAATTTTTAAGATGACTCCATAGCCCAATGGAGAAGGTAACTGGTCTTGATATTCTGATGTTCTCAACAACCCGTAGGGGGTCATTGTCCCGCAGTTGGAGCCAGTTGTTGACCAAAATTTGGTCACCTATATATTCTCTCTCATGGAATAATAATTTTTTTTTATAGTGGAAGATGAATATTTTTTAACTATTATATGTTCATTGCATAGCCCTCGGTATGAGCTTCGCCATGCTTTTCGCGGAATCAAAATCGGAGTCTCCATGACCAATATACGCATACTTTTGTCCCGAAATATAATGGAGGTGTTACAAGAAGAAATATGAAAAATGTTCTAAGTCACATGTTCTCTCCTCTCCTTTCCCTTCACCCCTATTCATTCTCTCATTCTATACTTAGTATTTATCCCATTGTCTCATTACTTTCATATTCCACTTACCATTTTCCACACTTATCCATTTTCCTTTATTCATTTCCACGTTCACATTCATTTTCCTTTTCCTTTATTTTACAATTTATTTTTATTTTTCTTTCCATATCTCTTTATCCCATTTTTCATTTCTTTCCTTTTCCCTTTTAACTTTCCCAAATTTCACGAAATTCCTTTATTTCCCATATTATTTTTTTCATTTTTCGTATTTTCCATATTTAACTTGACCCATTATATACTTTTCAGACTTAGTTTTATTTACTATGGATTGCCACGGATTCATGGGTTGGTGATATTTCTTAAGAGTATGTGCTATCTCCACTACCCTCACAATGCACTTTGACTTCCGCCACCTTCATAATGCACCCAACTCCTTTTACTACTCTTTACTATGTAACTTCTCCAACACTTACCCAAATATATCAGTTACTGCGGGTTCACGAGTTCGCGGGTTGGTGATGTTTATTTCATGTTATTTGAGTCCATCCAACCGATTCTCAAGACTTAGAATATTTTTCAACTTATTTTTACTACTATTTACCTCTCCTCTCCACTTCAACTACACTTAGAATTTTTCACACTCATTTCTTACTATGTATTACCACAGGTGACTTCCTCACCTACCTCTGCATTCACGTAAACCCACAAACATATTATTTTAATAATATTTTTCCTATCCTAAGTTCTATGAGGAACATCTAGAAGTGACACATGGAACTTTATTAACCAATGAGATAGATCCACATGGATGTTAATGGATGGTGCCACATGACAACTAATTAATGAAGACACGTGGCAATATACAAAAATTGACACATGGTATGATTTTATTGGATGACAAATGACAAATTCTTATGGGCAGATTGTTGGCCTATCGAGTGATGACATGTGGAAATATTTGGTTGGGTGACTCATCATTGTTGACTGGTCATATTGGTGGTTGAATGGGCATACAAAATTATTATTATATTCAACAATTTTCCAAGGGTCGAAATCGTCCAAGCTCCATAGTTCCTGTTGAGCACTCAACACACCCTAAAAAGTCTATGTCCATTTTTTACTTTTTGGGTACCACTTGATCCTTTGAACTGTCTATTTTGCCTTAAGTATGAAACTGATGCATGCACTTATATTTTATGTTTCATGTTTGAATTTTTTTAAGTTTGCTTGAACTAACAACAAAGAATCATCTTAACCATTAAAGGGTACTTAACAACCATGTGAGGAATCGAAAAACTAAATATATCCCCAACGTGCTTAGGGAATTCAGCATCGGTAAAGGTCAAAGGTGACGAAAATCGCTAGAGGAGTTCAAAATAGCCGAGCGTCGATCTTCATCAGCGTCGGTGGACGAAAGATTTTCTTTTTATGATTGAACTTTGGCAGGGGTGTCGCCAAAGACCGATCCATTCAGCTTCAGCAGGAAAATGAAAAGTAAGCGTCATGAGATGGGAGTAATGGTATCACCGATCCTCGACCTCCACGCCAGAAAGACACGACGTGATGAGATGTTTTAACCCTAGGTTCGTTAGGTAAGACACATTTAAAGTGTTAGTAAAATTGTGGATCGTGCATTAGTTTCTAATCTGTGTGTGAATCAAAAGAAACCATTTAAGCTTGTCGATACAATGCATCTTCCTCCGCACCTTCGGCATCAACCAATTAGAATTTAATTGCAGAGAACCGACAACAATTTATTTTTAATTGCATTTATTACTCGTATTAACTGATTGATACGACATATAGAGTCTCTCCAGTTATATTCTTTCGAAGTCATTGTGTATGATCCTATTCTACACGACAAAGATTTCAGAACAAACAGAGAAGCAAGGCTAACAATCCAGAGAAGTCGTCCAAAGTTTAGTGACTATTAAAAAATTATCTTAGCAAGCATTACAGGTATGTATCCACTTGTGGTGTTTTGCACCTCATTTTTTATGTTCACAACCCAACATTTCTCTGTACACGTGTTTAAAGGATGTTTTAATTGCAGGAACAATGCCTTTGAGGAAACCCTCCACCAGGAAGTCCCCAAGAGCGTCAAAATCGCAAGAACCAAAAGTAGAAGAGGGTTCCTCCCCAACAATTCTAATCCCCTTAGAAAAATTATACATATATATATATAGTGACGACGAAATCCCGGAACCATATCACGACTCCCCGGTGTGTGTCCAAGAGGAAAAAGGTCCCAAGAAAGTTTCCTCCTTTGAGCCTGAAGTTCAAGACAAGGAGGTCTCGTAAAATGAAATAGAAGTCGAAAGTGGCCTCGACACAAAAGAACCCAATGAAACGGAAACTGAAGCGGATCCGAATGACGAGCCTGAGCTGGAGGAGACAAAGAAAGGATCTCGACAAAAGGACATCAACAGTTCTGCGGCCGATGATAAAGTAAGTAGTGAGTCTGTACTCGACACCTCCATTCTTCCCAATACTCAAATCCCCGACAAGCGACAAGTAGAATTAAGACCCACAAGGCACAACGAGGAAGTTTGAGAGTCAAATATTGAACAAATATACACCACCGGTAGTTTGGGAAACAAACTAACATGGGGCGATCAACAGATACCAGAGCCAGTAGATGAGGTAGCATATATCTATGCGATCACCTACGATCAAAAGAGAAAGGCCATTGTTCAAAGGACTGCGAAGAAAAGAAGGATCTCGTTGGATCACTCCATATTAGTTACTACAGAGGAGAACTTGATCAACACAACAGACGCCCGGACATCTGAACTGATCGGCGTAGGAAAGGCCCTCTCATATGCCACCTTGGATAGAGCCAGGAGAGACGAAAAGGAACTATTCATCGCCCTAAAGGATCTCGAGCACTTGCACCATCTTGCCGAATACTATAAAGGTGCCATGTAGACCGCTGTGTGTCTGAGAGGTGAGTTCGCAGGAGTTTACAACGAGTTCAATAAGGAAAGACACATGTTAACTGAAAACATAGATGAGTTCCAAGAGGAAACTCTCATGGCACTCATGACATGAAAGGAGATCAAGTGATGGTATGAAAGGGCGCAACAAGTGATAGAAAGACTCGATTACATTGAGGCAGTCCAACAAGGTCGAGATAAGGAAAAACATGGCATTCAGATGGTAGGCAAAAGTAGTCTTAATCGCATGAAGTGATTATCTTATTACTAGGATAAGATGTCTCGGGACCCATATCGAGAGATCTAAGAACAATGGACCAGGTGCAAGAAGCACTGGGATAAAATTAACAAAATAATGAAGGATGTCGGGCTCCTTGAGTTCGGCACCCCTGATAATTTCATCAACCTGAGCAACGTAGTCAAGATGTGTGTTGAACAATATTCACTATGGAACGAAGAGTCTGCAAAGATAGTCGATGCAAGGCCAGGGAAAGTGCAACAATTCACAAAACATCCAATAAGAGCCTGAACCATGCTACAACAGTTGAACTCCAGTTTAGTAAAGTATTGGGCACATGCAGTAGACATCAAGGGAATATATGCGGCCCCAATGGAACATCACAGATTTCCATGGGCCCAAACTTGTGAATAACTGTTTGCCACCTAGATTGAATACATGAGAAGTCACCCTTTCCAAGAAGTATCTAGGGACAATTGTTAAAGAAGTTGCTAGAAGATAACGCCACATGTCGATTTTTGTTTTGCTTAAACTGCACTTAGTCGTTAGTTTCAGTTAAAACTTTATATTATAAATAAAGACACCGACCCATTAGTAAAGGGTTGATGGTTGTTGTAAGAACTCTTTCTTTTTGGTTGTTAATAATTATTTTGAAGATGCTAGCAATTGAGAAGTTCTTCTGGACCAAAGACAAACTATTTTCATCAGATGCATGTGATTGGACTCAGAGAAGAATTACTTCCTATCCTATTTCATGAATGATGCAGTAATGAGTAAGAGCATTTGATTATGTTGTCAAGTTATCTGGTGCAATGTCTGGATGTTCTTTCCTTTAATGATGAAGATAAATCGTTGTGTTATTATGTGATGAAGGGTTATGGCAGATGAATTATTTTGCTTGACATTATCTTATTACATATGTGCTTTCTTTCTGATAATTAGTTTCTCAGACAATAATTGGGTGCTCGCATGGTTAATGTATTAGTACTAGGCCTGTGGCATAGAATCATTGTCTGCATGTTTGAGCAACGAGTTGTCCCAAGCTCAACCTCTTCCCTAGTAGTTAAAACTAAATCTTGTTTGTGGTCAAGTTGGTTTATACTGTCTTGCACTTCTCTTACCAGTCCTACCCAAGATAAAATACATAAGCGAATAGTCCTAACTGAATGAAGAGCCTTTAAAAGAAAACACAAAGCCCACCGATAAAATTGGTCGGATCGCCAGATCTAGAGAACCATTCCATCTTCAAACACTGCAGAGTCTAATTAGGCCTCAGTGGCTAGTTTGGTTCCTACTGTTGATTCAAGGGATAAAAGACCCATCAATAGAATTGGCGCTAGAAGGAGGGCATGCGAATGAATGGCTGACTATATATTTTACATAACATTTCCAACAGCTTATAGATTCGTAACGACCCACATGCATGGCTAGTCATTCAACAGACAACCCACATACGCTTAGTACTCTCAAAGCGGGTAACTCACCCCAGCCTGAGGAAGAACCTTTTCACCTTGAAATACCTTACGCCCTTCCTCACGAGGAAGTGAATCAATTCAGGAGAATCACTAGAGCCTATGCCCAATAGATCAGTGCGTTGTTCTTATCTCGCATCCTCCCTCGAAGAAAACAACAAATAAGACCAATGGTTAGCACTCCCGACGAGGTTTTCGTACACTCCGTATAAGACTTAATAGATTTCACAATTACCAAAATCCAAGAACCTCTTGATCTGATACCCGAAAGACCAGTCAGAGACATCTCTGAGCCAAATGACTTTTTCGGAAGAAGAAGATTTCGACTCAGATTCCAAAGATAATAATAACCATGAGGAAGATAGGGAAAACACACTCTAGAACAACCAACCTTGGTTGGTTGAAGATGTCGTGGTCGTCCCTGGACGAGTACATAATCTTCCCCGACACATGGAGAAACTTCTTCCCAAGTACGACCCCGAGACTTCAGGTTTACCTGAAGATCACATCAAGAAGTTCATACTCGTGATTAGACTCATGAATGTTCAACGTGAAGACATAGTCTGCAGACTTTTCCCCTACACGTTTGAAAATTCCCCAGTAGCATCTATAACCAGCTGGACTAAGTTCCAGAAAGACTTTCTAAATAAATTTGTAGAGGAAACTACTACTGGAGCCCTGATGGCTGAGTGGTTCGCAGCCACCATGAGTCTGAAAGAGAGGGTCAAAGATTTCAATTAGATATTCACGACCATCTTAAACAAATCCCAGCCCGCGACAAAACTAACTCAAGAGTTACAAATCGAGGTTTATGCCAACGTGCTCCCAACTTCTATTTCTATGTTTGTAAAAAGAGCCGCTAAGAAAACCCTGGTGGAAAATTTTGAAGAGGCCAAAATGATAGAATTCTAGATGAAAGAATGTAAAGAAGGTCATGCCTCTCTAGTAAAGAAAGAAGCACAACACCCTCCCAGGAGAGGACTTCTTTTGACTAGATCGTTGGGAAAACGATTGAACAAACTCCTGACAAAGGTAATGGAGATATAGAAGATCTACAATGCATGGTTAAGAAATTATCAAATGAAATCATAGACATGAAAAGAAATGCAGGAGAGGGAAACCAAGGCCAAAGGCCCTATAAGCCTTTCTTTAAAAGAAACCCGCCTTTCAAATAAATTGAACCTCCCCCCGCTAACTTAAATATTGATCTAGGGAATGTTGCATCTGATTCTTTCTGTACTTATCATTAGGAAAACCACTCCAAAAGAGACTACCCTCAATGGGTACATGCCATGAATTTGATGGCCAATCGGTTTCTAGACAAAATCTCCTTGACCGAACAACCAAGCAGTTTGGCCATGAATATTGATGATCAGGAAGAAGTTGACCCACCATGAGATACAACCATGTTGATATGGGATACCGACTTGATCATTCCCTCCAATGATTTGTTTGAGTCTTTGGAACAACCCGTGGAAGTTTTGGTGATACAGACATGCAGTAAGGGCCTGCCTAGCTCAAAATATATCGACGCCAGCCGAGCCTCGCAAAGAAAGTTTAATCCTTACCACCCGAAAACATCTTTCTCTCACGGTAAAAAGCCTATAAGAATTCATACCCAGGAATTGCCCAAAATAGATTACAACGTCGTCGAAGATTTGAAGAAGCCGAAGGCCAATATTTCAATTATGGATATATGCAGGATCCCTCAGCATAAAGACTTTCTATTACAAGCCTTGAACTCTACGGAAAACCCGACGATGAGCAATGGCCCAGGAAGAAGTTTGAATCACACAGATCCAGTGGGAAAACCAACTGTGAATACCTGTTCGGGAGATAGAAAGGAAAAACATTTTGTCCCCCCGTTCCTCCTAACATTTGAAATCTTTAATAGAAACCTTCACAATTGTTTGGTAGATTCTGGCGCATCCTCCACCTTCATGCCCTTATCTATTTGCAAGAAATTGAATGTCGTTCCTCTCAAGAGTGATAAACATGTCATACAACTAGATAGGACCTAGATCAAGGTCATAGGAGAACTCAAAGACGTGATGATCAGAATATCGACACACCCCATGTTTGTGCAAGTGGTCGACATTATTGTAGTATATATCCCAGAGGCATATGGGCTATTACTGAGTCGAGATTGGTTTGAAAAGATAAACGGATACTTCAATACAGACTAGGAACACCTTTGGCTACCACTAAAGGGATACAAAAACATGATCAGAATCGACAGGGAGAGATATCTAAAACATACGGCCACTGATTTAGAAACCCCTAACAAGCCCTCATCCACATATTTCCCCATACTGGGCAATTATTCTTGGGAATCCTACTTTGGAAACTTCGCCCCCCTCTTATCCGATGTTCCTCTTACCCAAAACTCCGAATTGATTTTTCAAGAGAAATCACCAATACCGACATGAGACACCCTCTTATGCCAAAACGCGACGCTAGAGCTTGCAAAAGAAGAGGTTGGTGAGCAAGGAACTAATAAGGGAAACGAAAATAGTGATTCTTGTTCACAATTTGGACCCTCTATTTTGATGGATCTAAATCTCAAGAAGGGTCTGGAGCGGGGTGCATCCTCATCGATCATATGGGTAAACGCCATTTCTTGTCCTGTAGGCTAGAATTCGAATGTACCAACAACATTGCCGAATATGAAGCTCTGGTACAAAGGTTAAGGAAAGCCATAGATTTGGATATCAAAGAATTGAAATTTTTGGGAGACTCTGAAATTATTTTTAGACAAGTAAGAAATACTATACATTGCAATTCTCCTCATCTGAAGAACTATCAACAAGAGGTGCATAGGTTAATAGAGCACTTTGAAGCTTTTAATATCACTGCGATCCCTAGAACAAAAAATATACTTGCTGACTCCTTGGCCACAGACACTTCTATGCTGTCGCCTTTAGAATATTATGAATCCTCCCGATTCACTGTGGAGTTTCTCTACAAACCGCCATTACCTAATAACATTTCCAATTGGAAAGTCTTCGAAGGAGATGAACAAATCATAAATTTCTTAACTAACCAAGACAATTTCAAAGATATCACTATCGATGATGAAGAATTCCAGGAGCTATCCACAAAAACCGATCCTCGGATGAGACAACCAATGGATAAATCAAAGGGTCACATGATCCCGAAAGGGATAGCTAATCTAGAAAATCTGTTTGATCTGAAAGCGATTTAAGGGACCCAAAAATGTAAAGACTGGTAGCTCTTGTCCCATACATGAAACTATAAATCTTGGGACCCCAAAAAGTCCAAAGAATGTGAATCTGGGAAACACTATATCTAAGGAAGAGAGAAAATCTTACCTCAAATTATTCAGACAATACCAGGATGTCTTCGCGTGGTCCTATAGGGATTTGAAAACGTCTGATACCCACATCATTCAACACACCATCCCTTTAAAACCAGAAGTGAAACCTTTCCAACAGAAGCTCCGAAAGTATCACCCATCCCTAGAACCTCTCATGTATTAGGAATTAAAGAATCTTTTAGATGCCAAGATCATTTTTCAGGTTAGGCATTCTGCTTGGGTAGCGAACCTTGTTCCGGTGAGGAAAAAGTCAGGAGAGAACTGCCTATGCGTAGATTTTAGGAACCTCAACAAAGCTTCAGAAAAATACAATTACCCAGTCTCACTGATGGAAAAACTCCTGCAGACCGTGTCTAGCTCAAACATATTCTCTCTACTAGACAGTTTCTCAGGTTACAACCAAGTCCTTGTCTCATAGGAAGATCGTTTAAAAATCACTTTCCGAACCAAATGGGGAACCTTCGCTTATAAGTGCATGCCTTTCAGGTTAATTAATGCATGAGAAACCTTCAAAAGAGCCATGGATGTAGCTTTCCGGGGACTAATCAATAAATGTGTGGTAGTTTGTCTAAATGATGTAACAGTGTATTCAAAGAATAGAGGAGAACACATCCAACACTTAACTCAAATTTTCGAGAGGTGTAGGAAATACGATATATCCTTAAAACCTAAGAAGACTTTCTTCAATGTCGAGGAAGGTAAGTTGTTAGGACACATTATATATCGAGCAGATATTTGCATAGACCCAAAAATGGTTAAAGACATAGCTCAACTTCCATTACCCCATAACAAGAAAGCTATGCAGTCCTTTTTCGGGCAAATCAATTTTGTGAGGAAGTTCACTCCCGACTTCGCAGAAATCATCAAATCCTTACAAAAGATGATTCACAAAGATACTGAATTTAAGTGGGATGATGATTGAAAAGATGCCTTCAATAATATTAAGGCTGCCATTTCCCGGGCCTCGGTGTTGCGAAGTCCCGATTTCAATAGAGATTTTTCCCTTTATACTTTTGCCTTCGATCAATCGATAACTGTAGCCTTGACTCAGAAGGATGATGACAATAACGAAGCCCCGGTGTCATTTATGAGTACTAATCTTCAAGGAGTTGAGCTCAATTATCCTTCTATAGACAAACATGCCTACGCGGTTTATAAGGAAGTAAAGCATTTCAGGTCTTACATCCTCAATAATCACACTAAAGTAATTGTGTCGCACCCTGCAGTCCGATCCTTGTTTACCCAACAGGATATGGGGGAAAGAAGAGGGAAATGGATGGTGATAGTCCAGGAATTTGATCTGGATATAAAACCTGCCAAACTAGTAAAAGGACAAGGGTTGTGCAAGATTGCAGTCGAAGCCCAGGATCAAGTAAATGAAGATCTTGGATGGGAGAATGAAATGGCACTGTGGGGTGGTGAAGTAGAATACATCTCCCCAGGACAAGACTCATGGTATAAAGATTTAACTTATCTTCTACATCACGTGACTTGTCCCGAAAACCTCAACCCTAGAGAAAGGAGAGCCCTGAGATTAAAATATGCACAATATCATCTTATAAATTCAGTGCTCTTCTAGATCAATTACAATGGGGTGCTATTAAGATATCTCGAAAGAGAAGACACAAACAAATTCCAGAAAGAACTCCATGATGTCCCCGCTGGGGGACATTTTACAGGAAACACTATCGCTCATAAGATTCTGAGAGATGGCTATTATTGTCCCACCTTGTTCAAAGACGCTCATACTTACGCTAGAAACTGTAAGACTTGTCAAATAAGCATTGGAAAGGAGAAAAGAGCGGCGGTCCCACTCCTACCCATTGTTGTCTCTTGGCCTTTCGAGCAGTGGGGGTTGGATATCATAGGAGAAATCACACCTAGCTCGTCGAAGTTGCACAAGTACATTCTTATTGCCACCGACTATTTAACGAAATGGGCAGAGGCCATTCCTTTGACTCATGTAAACGAGAAGGTAGTGATCCAATTCATAGAACAACAACTAATCACGAGGTTCAATGTCCCTTCTATTCTCGTCTTTGATAACACAACTTACTTTTCTTCCACCCTATTGACAAAGTTTGCTCTGGAAAAAGGAATCATAATCAAGTACTCTACAAATTACTATCCCCAGGGAAATGGTGTGATTGAATCAACTAATAAAAACTTGGTAAGGATATTAAAGAAGGCAGTTACAGATAACCAAAGAAATTGACATAATCTACTCTATAATTCTCTATGGGCCGATAGGGTCACACCTAAGGAATCTATAGGAAATTCCCCATACTTTTTGGTCTATGGGAAATACGCCATCCTCCCAAATGGACTCTATCTTCCGTCTCTTTAACTGGACCAAGATTCCAACGAAGAACCCTCATCGACCATTCAACAAAGGATTAACACTCTACTCATGCTGGAAGAAGAGAGAGAAAAGGCTAAGTCAAAATTCCTAGCTCACCAACAGATAGTGAAAAGATGGTTTGATAAGCATAAGGCTAAAGAAAGGAATTTTGAAGTAGGAGACTTAGTCCTGAAGTGGGGCAGAGCAAATGAACCAAAAGGGAAACATTCTAAGTTTAAGAGTCTATGGCTTGGACCTTTCCAGGTAGTTGAGAAAATCGGGGCAGACACTTATCCTCAATGACAAGTCATAATCTCTCCTGAGATGCGCCTCTTCTCCTCAATGACAAGTCATAATCTGCATAATAATGAATTACGTCGCTGACCCTTCCTTTATATCTTTCCAAAACCCTAAATCATGTTGAAAACCTAATTCACTGTTGACTTCCAAAACCCTAAATCACTGTTGAAACCCTAATTCATTATTGACTTCTATTTTTAGCTCATAATGACTTAAAATCTCTTTTAACCCTTTTTAGCTCAATGCCACTTTTCGAATATAACACCTTTGACTAGAGTGACCTCTAGTAACCCTGTTTACCCCTCTTTGGCCTTGGCTATAGTCTAACAAGGCGGTTTAGACCATTAAGCCTCCTCTTTAGAGCTCCTATTTGGAAAGGGACATTACAGTCCTCCCTTCCCGAAATTGCTTGTCCTCAAGCAATACCAGTCCAGGGTGTTGCAACACCTGCTCGCTCTCCCAAGTAGAATCCTCTACTGAAATCCCTCTCCATCTGATCAAACACTCTCTGATGACCCTGTTCCTCAGTTTCCTCTCCCGAAACTCCAAAACCTCCTCTGGAACTAACTCCAACTGTCCCTCCTCATCCAACGAGGGAAGCTCCTCTAATGTGCTAATGAATTGTCCCACTACCTTTTTTAGGCAAGACACGTGGAACACATTATGAATCTTTCTCCCCTCTAGAAGTTGTAGCTCATAAGCAACCTCGCCTACTCGGTGCATGATCCTATAAGGACCATAAAATATGGGCTTGAGCTTCTCGGCCCCACTCTTCTTCAGATATGACTGTCTGTAGGGTTGGCGTCTCAAGAAAAACAAATCTCCAACCTCAAAGTTGCGCTCTATCCTATGCTTGTCTGCACTTAACTTCTGTCGGTTTTGCGCCATCTACAGGTTCTCTTTCAACAACTTCAGAATCTCCTGACTCTCTATGATCCAATCCTTCGCCTTGGGAGCTCTTCTCTCTTCAAAGACCAAGTCTACCAAATTGGGAGCATCATGTCCATACAATGATCAAAAGGGTGTCATACCAATGGACATGTGGAAGGTGGTGTTGTAGCAATGTTCTCCTAAATGTAACCACTTTAACCACGTTCTCTGCTATCCTCCTACATAGTTCCTCAAATACCCTTCAACCCACTTGTTGACAATCTCGGTCTGCCCATCTTTCTAAGGGTGATAGCTGGTGCTAGGTGTCAACTCTGTCCCCACCAATCGAAACAACTCTCTCCAAAATGTCCCTATGAACCGACTGTCCCTGTCACTGACGATGTTCTTTGGCAACCCATGAAGTATGGAGACCTCCTTGAAGAAAAGATCGACTAACTGAATTGCATTGTACTCTGTCGGTATGGCGTAGAAGTGAGAAAACTTGGTCAATATTTTGACCACTACATAGATACAGTCCTTACCCTGGACCTTGGGTAGACCTGTGATGAATTCCATAGATATACTCTCTCATTTTTTCTCTGGAATGGGGAGTGGTTGAAGTAGCCCTGCTAGAAGAGCATGTTCTAACTTGTCCTGCTAGCAAGTCACACACTCTCTGACGTGTCTCATAACGTCTTGTTTGAGTCCCTTCCATGAGAACGTCTCTCTGATCTGTCTGTAGGTTGATGGCCTGCTAGAGGTGAATCATGAACTGTGGTGAGGATCTTCTTCTTGAGCCCTTAATCTAGCACCAAGTAGACTCTATCCTTGTAAAATATGACATCGTCAATGACCATATACTGGTCATCCTGTATCTTCCCATCCATCACCTCACAAGCGAACTTGTTCTTGGAATATTCCACTAACAAGTGGGATTTCCAATTTGTTGAAATCTCCATCAAAGAACATGCCGCAGGTCTTCTCGATAGTGCATCGGCCACAATGTTCTTCATCCCCTTGACATACTCTATGTCAAATTCGAATGCATGTACCTTCATTACCCATTTCTGTTGGCGCTCACTGAGGTCCTTCTACTCAAGGAAATACTTCAAATTGTTGTGATCGGTCTTGACCACGAATTTGCTGCCCACCAGATATTGTTTGAACTTGGTCAAGGCATGCATGATTGCCAACATTTCCTTGTCATAAATGGAGTACAACCTCTCAGGTTGAGTAAGCTTTCGGCTCTTGAATACAATGGGGTGTCCTACTTGCATCAAAACTATGTTGATCCCTTTGCTGGATGCGTCACACTCTAGTACACATGGTAAGGTGAAGTCTGGTAGTGCCAACACTGGTCAAGTGCCCATGACTTCGTTCATGATATCAAAGGCTTCCTATGATTTCTCGGTCCATATGAAGGCCCCATGCTTGGAAAGATCTGTTAGCAATGCTCCAAGCTGAGAAAAACTCCGGACGAACCGCCTGTAATAGCCGCACAACCTGAAGAAGCTCCTCAATTATGTCACATTCTTGGGCGTCGACCAATCTAGAATGGCCTTGATCTTCTCTTGGTGCACCTGTACCCCCTGTGCACTGATGATGTGGCCTAAGTAAAGAAGCTCTGTCATACCGAACTCGCACTTGGACTCTTTGGCATATAATGATTGTGCCTCCATGATGCTCAATACCTCATCCATGTGCTTCATATGCTCTTGCCATGACCAACTATAGATCAAGATGACGTCGAAGAAAACCAAGACTGAATATATGGTTCATACAAGAAATGGCATAACCAAGAAATCGAAGTGTCCAAAATGACATCGAAATGTCGTCTTCTCTATGTCCTGCTCTCATATGATGATCTGATGATATCCAGAGCGTAGATCAATTTTTGAGAAGAAAACAACCCCATGCAGTTCATCCATCAACTCGTCAATGTGTGGGATAGGATATTGGTTCTTGATGGTTTTCTTGTTCAAGGCTCGATAATCAATGCACACCCTCATGTTGCCATCCATCTTCAAAACTAAGACAACTGAATAAGAAAATGGGCTATTGCTCGGTCTGATGTGTCCCATCGCCAACAATTCCTTGATTGCCTTCTCTATCTCATCCTTGAACCTACTAGGATGATGATAGGGGGGGGGGGTGATCATAGGTTTGGCCCCCTCCTCCAACTCAATGGTGTGCTCAAACCCCCTGTTAGGTGGTCTCCCTAGTGGAATTGCCTCAAAGACCTGCTAATGTTGTCCCAATAAATTCTTGATCTTTGTATGGTATTGTTGTCAACCTTTCGAATCCTTATGAGTAGTGATCAAGCATTCTGCGGCATATGCTACCTCCCCATATCTAAATATCCTCTCCATCCTTTTGGCTGAAACTGTCCTGGTTTCTCCTATCGACATACCTCTTAGAACAACCTTCTTCCCATCCTGATATTTGAATCCCATTTCCAAGGTTTGGTAGTTGGTAATGATTTTTCCCAAGGTAATCATCCACTGAACTCCTAACACCACATATGTGTCTGATAGGTGAACCACATAAAATGTGTCTCTCATTGTGTAGTTGCCTAAATTCATCTCTAAGTTTTGAACTCTATCCAGACACTCCACTGTGTGGCCATCTGCTACCACAACATCAAACCCCTCAAACTCCTCTGTCTGAAGTGCCCGTCTCGATACTGGTGAAGTGTCGATGAAGTTGTGGGTGGCCCCACCATCTATCAAGGATATTTCCCATTTCCCTTGAATAATCCCTCTGATACAGAGGGTATCATACCTGGGAACACCAGAAAGGATCGCTATGACACCTCCCTTTGCTAGTTTCCTCCTTTTAGCCTGTTCTGGCGGTTGTGGGACTACTGGAGGATGGGCTCCTGCTGGTGTCGGTGGTCTACAAGGAGGCTACTCCTCTGCTGGTGTTGACTCCTCCTCTGAACTGATGGATCCACTACCCTGCTCCTCCTCCTCTGAACTGGTGGATCCAATGTCCTGCTCCTCCTCCTCATTGTCCACGTTGTCTGCTGCTACCTCAATATAATGAATCTATCCCTTGCCCATGCACCTGTGGCCTGGGACCCAAGGATCTTTGCAGCTGAAGAAAAGATTCTTCTGCATAAGCTCTCACCTAGTCTAATCATCCAACTTCTCCTTTCCCTTCCATTCTCTCTGGAATGGATTCTTGTCTCGATCCCTCTGGGGCACAAATGGTTTGGAGAAAGTTTTAGTCTTTGGCACTGAGTCTACCAGATCTCAAGTGTGAAGGATGACATCCTGCAAAGTGGGAGGCATGTATGCCTTCACCCATCCCCTCAAAGGCTCTGTGAGTCCTTATGTGAATAGCATGATTAGCCTGGGCTCTGATATATATGTCACTACCACAGCTACCCATTGAAACTCTGTGATGAACACCTTTGTTGTGCCAGTTTATCTCAACTAGGCTAGATCTTTGAAGTGTATCTCGAGATCCTTCCTATCAAACTTGTCCATGAGCCTATCTGTATACTCGCTATAGGAGGTGATGCGACTGTGACCCAATGTCACCAGTCCATGATACCACCACTCATGTGCCTCACCCTCCAAGTGTAAGGTTGTGAAACTAATGGCCTCTGTCTCGGTCATCCGGTTGAGCTTGTAACATGTGTCTAGCTTCTGTACCCAATATCTGGTGGTGCATTTGGATGATCCATCGAAAGAAGGGATGGTGAGTTTCCCAAATTTTCAGATGAAATTGAGGTTATGCCCTTGCTGCTATTGTGGTCCTCCCTCTATGACTCTCTAGGGCGGTTCCTGAGTCTAATTCCACAGTACTCGACTAAGGTCATGTCCTGATCGAATTCATGACCCAATGCTGCATACTCCCTCCTATAATTTGCAATGTCGTCGGCATGAGTGGGTGGCCTCTGTGCTATCGGTGGTGGTGTTGCTAATGAGGGTCCCCTATGGAAACTGGGAAACAAGGGTCTGGGAATCCTACTCACACAGGTGTATGTGTGAGAGGGTGACTGGGGTCTACTTCCTGCTCCTGAGTTCCCTTGTGTTGCATGCAGGACTTGTGTATCTGGGGTGCCCATTCTAGCCAATCTATCAACCACCTGTGCCAAGGATTGAGACATGGTCCGTTGACTAGCTAACATATCATTGATAACTTGCATGAAAGATGCCTCTGGATCTATGGGGGCCTTGCCACTACCCTCTAGTCATTCATATCTGTCTCCTAGCATCCTCTCTTCCTCACGCTCAGCCTCATGCTCTGCCCTTCTCTCTGGTTCTCTATGTGCCTCTTCCTCTTCCTCTGAGCTAGGAGGAAAAGGGAGAAAATCAGGCCTATGCCTTCTTTCCTGATGCCTGTTGTAAGTGACATATTCGTCACCTACGTGTTCACGTCCCTCTGGGTCTTCTGCTGCACTCATTGTCTTTAGTCATAGGCTGGCAGGACTAAAGCTCTGATACCATTGTAATGTTCCTGACTTGGCTAGTCTAGGAAACACTACTAATGTGTGTGTAGGATCAAAGGTTTACAACATATAAATGATCATACAAATAATAAACGTGACAAAGGACTGCAAAGTTTGTATTATGATATCTCTGTGGATTAAAAAATGGCCGAATGCGGCTGAATAAACTGAAAATACTCAACTGAATCAACAAACAAAGGATCTTAGCCAGAATACAAATAAGAAACTGTGGCTGAATAAAATAACAACACTCAGCTAGATCAAAAGACAAAAAGGATCTTATCCATAATACAAATAAGCAACTAAAAGATAATACCTAGAATATGGGAGCACTGCGGAATCAATGAAGAATGATGGAAGACCTAGATGATCTTCCTAGTGACTAGGGTGTGTCTTTCAACACCAAAATCAGCCAACTGGTGTCTTCCTCCTAGAATACACTAAACTATCTCTCCTGAGATGCGCCTTTTCTCCTCAATGACAAGTCATAATCTGCATAATAATGAATTAGGTCGCTGATCCTTCCTTTATAGCTTTCCAAAACCCTAAATCATGCTAAAACCCTAATTCACTGTTGACTTCCAAAACCCTAAATCACTGCTGAAACCCTATTTCACTGTTGACTTCCAAAACCCTAAATCATTGCTGAAACCCTAATTCACTGTTGACTTCTATTTTTAGCTCATAATGACTTAAAATCTCTTTTAACCCTTTTTAGCTCAATGTCACTTTCTGAATATAACACCTATGACTGGAGTGACCTCTAGTAACCCTATTTACCCCTCTTTGGCCTTGGCTATAGTCTAACGAGGTGATTTAGACCATTAAGCCTCCTCTCTGGAGCTCCTATTTGGAAAGGGACATTACATAAAAACTGTGGGGTTTCCATTGGATGATATTGCTATTTCTATTTATGCTTGGATATAGCTTGGAGATGAGGATGATTCCTCCATATAGAATAATGGAGGCATTGGAATCCATGCCAATGTTAAAACAAAATTGGCTTTACTATAATTGTTAGGTTTCCAAAAAGACATTTTTTGGAGAAATATGTTACTTCCAATGCTGAAAGAGATATTTACCATGGTGGGAAAGCTGGACATTTGATCATTGATTCACAAATATTGTGAGAGATCACCAACACCTTCAATATAATTTTTTCTTGGTTCTTTTCTTCAACAAGAGAACATGAAGAAAATAAACCCAATTATTCACTCATATCAATGAAGAATATTGTCAATTCGCCATTCTTAAAATATCTAGTGAATTTATTGATGGTGTTCAATGAGTAATCTAGTGGTTCTCTACAATGACTACATCCTTCGTATGATGTGATGACTAATTATCCTTACCAATATATGCATTTTGGATAGAAAGCAGGGTTCTTGATCCATACTAGTAACATTTTGTCATCTTTGTACACAATTTTCTTTGTGTTGTATGGAGAGTCAAATTTGAATTTGTCATTGCAAGGCTCAAACCGACTCAAATCTGAGTCAAGTATTCCACATGATTGTTTGTGTTCTTAGGCTGATCTTAGTGTCTCGTGGGTTTGTAAGAGTTCATGTCCGTTGGCCCTTTGTCCCTTTCGGGCCCACACGTCTCCTTGGATGAGTAGATGTATGGATAAATGGATGAGCCCATATTACTATTTCAATAATATAGTGTAGATTTTCTATCTTTGTGAATTTTGAAAATAGGTTGAGCACTTTTAACAATGTTTATTCTTCTGGTAAAAAATAGGTCGGGTGGGTTGTTGATTGCCTTGATTAAGGGATTATTGATGTAACTTGAAGTATCATGTTAGTCTCATTATCTGTTTGCTCTAAATAAATTGACCTTTATTCACAATATTATTCTTTTTCAAAAAGGAAAGATTTTAATGTTACAGTAGGAAAATTACTGTATCTACAAAAAAATATAGTGAAGATTATAATGCCTTTATGCTCTAAAAGTTCACTGAAGTTTGGCTTGTCTCTTTGGCCATCATAACTGTAACACACCCACCACGGGGATAGAAAATTTTCGGCTTTTCCTTCTCTTCTCCGAGGAACAGAATCCCCAATTTCCTATGGGGCTTGTTGCAGACCCTACCATCCCTTATCTGTACCTATATGATCATCGACGATGAACACAGGCCTTACCGGAGAGGGGCTCCTGGCTTTCTCGATTCGGGAAATTGCGAAGCATGTATTCTCAGTTCCCTGACTTTCGAGGTGCCGAAACCTGAAGGGAACCAACAATTCGTCACAATTAATAACGCCTCAGATTGAAGCCTGGTACTCCATTTTTTGGGGTTTTTCATACCGGGTTTTCGTGGTATAAGAGGGTGAGGGACTCCTGCCCTTTGGTTTTGTGGGTGCCAAAACACCAAAGACCCTATATCCACCAAACTCATTTCAGGGTTTCATCCATCAGGATTTCGCGATATGCGGGGATAGGACGGTTTCGCACCTGGGTTTCTTGGGTGCCGAAACTCGAAAACATCCAAACTCTAGACACACTATGCCATTTCGGGGTTTCACAAGTCAGGATTTTGGGACTGGCGAGTACAAGAGACTAGCCTCTAGATATCCCGTGTGCCAAAACACCGAACCAATAAATTCTAGTCACGCTATACCTTTTCGGGGTTTCATATTTCAGGGTTTCGCGACTAGCGAGTACAAGGGGTCTTACCTTTAGGTATCCCGAGTACCGAAACACCATAACTCATCGGGATTTCACGATATGCAAGAACAGGAGGTCTCGCACCTAGGTTTCCCGGGAGCCGAAACTCCGAAACACCGAACTCTAAAATACACTATACTATTTCGGGATTTCACAAGTCGGGAATTCGGGACTTGCGAGTACAAGGGAACTCACCCTTGGGTATTCCGAGTACCGAAACACCGAAAATCCAAATCTATACGCACTAAGCCATTTCGGGAATTCGCAAACCGGTTTTTCGGGATATGCGACGAAAGAAGGTCTTGCACTTGGGTTTCCTGGGAGACGAAACTCCGAAATACCAAACTCCAAACATGCTCCACTATTTCAGGGTTTCCTCCATTGGGATTTCGCAGGTCAGGTTTTCGAGACTGGGGAATACCTAGGGCCCGCTCTTAGGTACCCCGGGTGCCGAAATACCGAAGCATATTAACTTCTCCACACTCTATCTTTTCAGGATTTAGCTACATGCTATCATTTCAGGATTTCGCAAGTCAGGGTTTCGGGACTTGCGAGTACAAGGGAACTCACCCTTGGGTTTCCTGGATACTGAAACTCCGAAATACCAACTCTTAAACCTGCTCATCTTATTTCTAGGTTTCTTCCATCGGGATTTCGCAAGTCGGGGTTTCAGGACTTGAGGGTACAAGGAAACTCACACTTAGGTACCCCAGGTGCCGAAACACCGAAATGTCCTAACCCATCCAACCGCTGTCATTTCGGGATTTCGCGAGTCGGGGTTTCGGGACTTGCAAGTACAAGGGAACTCACACTTAGGTACCCCGGGTGCCGAAATACTGAAATGTCGAAGTCTAAGAGGACCATTCTCTCTCATGCAGGGTTTTAAGACTTACGCCATAAAATCCTCCAGCAGATCCTTGGATAAACTTTTGAAAAGGGTGTCCCTGTGGGGAGATCTATCCAGGGCATTACTTGGGACAATTAGGGGAATAAATTTCTCGAGAGCAGACTTGAAAAATGAATCTGTTCAATATATATATATTGAACAGATTCAGTTTTCAAGTCTGTTCTCGGGTCCACCTATGGCTTACGTAAATATATATATATATATA
>ML793395.1:415941-436773 GCA_009831015.1 Picea engelmannii
ACATCCACCATTTCGGATCAAAACACCATACAGACAGTCTTATACTGAAACCATTCATAACCGCATAAACCAAGAGCATACATGTCAAACTATTAATTTTCAAGATACGAGATATAACATTTATCAGAAAAACACCAGGTTTGATGCAACTACTGATAGGGGTGCTCGTTTCCACCCAACCGTAGGCTCAACGATTCTGAATGGATTTACCACTAGTCACCCCCGAGCTTAGACCATGATGCTATGAGACTGAGTCTCTGTTCGTCAGAAGTCAAGAACGAAGGTTACTCTCCTTCTTCTCTTCTTATCAATCACTCTGTATATTTTTCCAGAGTCCTTCTGATTTCTCCCCCCTTTCCATCTCTGTCACGACTGCCCCCTTCCACACCTCTTTCCTGCCTTTTCTTTTTCTGGCGAGGTTGCATGTGGCACGAACTTCTCCACGATGGTCAGGTCTGAGGCTTCCAAGGATGGGCGGTTCACCCCCATCCCTCATTAACTCATGAGGAGCCTCTTCACCTACTAACCTGGCGAGTAATTCATTTCGGGGCCAGCGAGCCGTCTTGATCTTCGAGCCAGTGAAGACCAAATATTGTATTGGTTTTGGTGGAAGTTAACGCCACCATTCCAGGTGCCTTCCACCACCTTTCATCAGCCATCATGGTCTCTTTTCAGAACATCCCCCTCCCAACAGTCCTGCAACATATATTCATAACATTATTTACATTTGTCGACTTTTTATACTAAGGTCCATTCAAAATCACACATTTCCATCTTTGAGTCTGCCATAGTTCTTGGCCAGTATAGTTATTTTTACAGACTGGGGGAAACATGGTGTTACAATTCCCTCCCCCTTAAAGGAACATCATCCTCGATGTTTTATCTATCAATATGACATGTATGTACAGAGGTAAACAAAATCGGATATGCCTATTTCATGGCATCCTCCATTTCCCATGTAGCCTCATCTGGGCCAAAATGTCTCCACTGCACCTTGACCTGTGCAATGGTTTGGTTCTAGAGTGGGGTTTCCTTTCTGTCCAGTATGCATTGAGGTTCTGGTAGGAATTCTCCCTCTGGTTCCACCTTGATCACAGACTAGTCAATTATATGATTATAATCATGTACATATTTCTTCAATAATGAAACATGGAAAACATTATGTGCTTTTACTGTGGGAGGAAGTGCTAGCCCATAGGCTACAGGTCCCACTCTATCTAGAACCTCAAAGGGTCGACAATACCGAGGTGCCAACTTGGCACAATCTCCCATTTTCAGGGAACTCTTCTTGGGCCTAACTCTGAGATATACATGCTCCCATCTTGAACTCTCTTGGGGTTCTCTTTTGGTCGACGTAACTTTTCTGTCGATTCTGAGCGACCTTCAGGTTTTGTTTTATCTGAGTCACTTGTTGTTCCATTTCTTTCAACATGTCGGGTCCAAAAGAAATTCTGTTTACGGGACTACTCCAACTGACAGGAGTGTTGCATGGCCTACCATAGAGGACTTCAAAGGGACTCATCTTTAAGAATTCTTGGTAGCCGTTGTTGTAGGCGAACTCCACCAGTGGCAGGTAGTCTTCCCACTTCTTGGGTTGATGCATTACATGCATTCTTAGCATGTCTTCTAGTATTTGGTTCACTCTTTCCGTCTATCCATCATTTTGAGGGTGATAGGCTATGCTAAATAGTAACTTGGTCTCCAAACCAGCCATCAGTGATTTCCAAAAGTTGGAAGTAAATTTTGTGTCTCTGTCAGACACGATCTCTTTCGGCATACCATGCAGTTTAAATATCTCCTTCATGAATACATTGGCGATGTCTATTGCCTTACAAGTTGTCTTGACGGGGATAAAATGAGCAGACTTGCTCAATTTATCCACCACTACCATGATGGCGTCATTCTGTTTGGTCGAGGTTGGTAATCCGGTGATGAAATCCATGGAGATGGTTTCCCATTTCCATTCTGGGATTGGTAGAGGTTGTAATAATCCTGCTGGGTGTTGGTGTTCTGCTTTTACCTATTGGAATTCTATGCATTTGGCTAGGTACTCGACTATGTATTTCTTCAATCCAGGCCAGTAGAATTGTTTCCTAGTGGTCGTGATTATTTTCTGGTATCCTGGATGACCATAATAGGGTCTTTTATGTAGTTCATTCAGTATGAACCTCTTCAAGTTGTCACAATCTGGGATACACAATCTACTTTGGTAAGTGAGCAGACCTCCTTCCATCATCTGGTAGCCTCCATACTTTATCCCTGTGGGTTCTTGCTACAGGTATGAGGTCACGGTCTGGAAGAATGTGTTTGTCTCTTATGCATTTCTAAATCTTTCCTTGACATCCATCTCGCATGTGCTCACCGCGGCCAGGTGAAATGTTTTCATGCTCTTGCTAAGGGCATCAACCACCCTATTTTCCTTTCCCTTAATATGTTTGATTTCAAAATAAAACTCGTTGAGGAGGGCCATCCACCTAGCTTGTCTGGCATTGAGCTTTGGTTGGTCAAACAGATATCGCAATCCATAGTGGTCTGTCATAAGTACAAATTTTCTTCCTAGGAGGTAATGCCTCCACATTTTCAAGGCATGCACTATGGCAGCCAGCTCTAGATCATGGGTCACATAGTTGACTTCATGCTCATTCAATTTTCGGGATTCATAGCAGACCACACTTCCTCTTTGCATAAGGACTCTTCTGAGCCCTTCCTTACAGGCATCTGTGAACACGAGGAAGTTGGCTTTGGGATCGGAGATCTTCAACACGGGTGCATGGGTCAGTAGATGTTTCAGGGTTTGAAATCTTTCTTCACATTTTTGTGTCCATGTGAATTTTGTCCCCTTCTTTTGGAGGGCAGTGATTGGACAACCAATCTTGGAGAATCCTTTTATAAATATCCTATAGTATCCTGCTAATCCCATAAATGATCTAATATCTGAAACATCCTTTGGGGTAGGCCATTCCATGATAGACCTGATTTTGTCAGGGTCTACTGCTACTCCTTCTTCATATAGGACATGGCCTAAGTAATGTATTTGCTTTTGGAAGAATTCACATTTGTTGAATTTGGCATAGAGTTGATGTTCTCTTAGCACTTGCAGCACAAGTCTAATATGCTCTTCATGCTCTTCTCCATTCTTGGAGTAAATTAATATGTCGTTGATAAAAACCAGGACAAATTTGTTTAGGAATTTGCTGAGTACATTGTTCATCAAGCACATGAAAGTGACAGGGGCATTGATTAACCCAAATGGCACTACCACAAACTCATAGTGACCATACCTCATCCGGAAGGTAGTTTTATGGATGTCTTCAACCTTGATTCGGACTTGATGGTATCCCGACCTCAAGTCAATCTTTGAGAAAATAGACACACCCCCCAATTGATCGAATAGGTCATCGATCCTGGGCAAGGGGTACTTTTTCTTTATGGTTACCTTATTGAGTTGTCTATAATCTATACATAGTCTAAGGGTACCGTCCTTATTTTTCACAAATAGGACCGGTGCTCCCCATGGACACACTCTGGGCCAGATATAGCCCTTATCCATCATTTCTCTC
The DNA here is from genome assembly GCA_009831015.1 of Picea engelmannii. Lineage (NCBI taxonomy): Eukaryota > Viridiplantae > Streptophyta > Pinopsida > Pinales > Pinaceae > Picea > Picea engelmannii. The sequence goes on from ML793395.1 coordinate 419,502, forward strand.
AATTTCAATTTGAGTTCAACTAGTTCAGGTGTGCTCATCCGGTAGAGTGTCCTAGACACCGACACCACTCCCGGTGCAAGTTCTATCGAGAAGTCAATGTCCCTTCTCGGAGGTAGACCCGGTACCTCTTCCAGAAATACATCTCTATATTCTCTCAGGGTAGGGTGGTCTTCGAGGCTTGGTTTGTCGCCTTCAATTGTTTTCAACACTTGTATTGCATATAGGGGACATCCTTTTCGGCAATACCTTCTCATTTGCAGAGTTGATATTTGTCTCACCGAAACAGGTTTTCGGATCCCTTGAAGGGTTATCCTTTTTCCTTCTTTACTTACACATTCTAAGGTTTTATGGTAACAATCCAATCTGGCTTTATGGGCGGCTAGCCAGTCCATACCAATCAACAGATCATACAATCCCAAGGGTAATATGTTAAGGGTTGCTTAGGTGGGGAATTTACCCAACATTAAATGGTAGGCTAGTATGACCTCTGCTACCCTTCTTTTGGTGCCAGTGGCTAACTGTACCAACCATGGCTCGGTAGGTTTATGTGGCTGTAGTTTACACTTATCAACAGTCTTAGGGGCTATATAACTCAAGTTTGAACTAGGATCAATCAGAATAGACACTAGATGGTTAGAAATCATACCTTTTATTTCCACCACTGAAGCTTGGTGGTCGGCTTGGTTATTATCCAAGGCTGCATAAATTTGCGGCACACTTCTGGCCACATCATTGACGGTGGTAGCTTCCTGGATGCTGTAAATTCTCCGACTATTCTGTTGTCAGTGTGGATAGTATCTCAGTAGATGTTCTTCTCCACAACCTCAACATTTCAAAGGTTCTCTCTTCGGGTTATCAGCCTTCACTAGTATAGATCCAAAAGTTTTATTTCCGCCCAAGGAGGGAAAGTTTTGTTGGTGTACACTCTGGGCTGGGAAGCTCATCCTTGAGTTCTTCTTATAGTTCTTAAATCTTGGGTATTTAATCCCCTTTCTCTGAAATCCAGAACTATTCTTCGGTTTCCAGCCTTTGCGAGGTTCTGTCCGATCTCCAAACTGTTCATGACAATATCTTGCCTTTCGGATAGTGCCTTCTAGGGTCTTTGGCTCATCAAATTCAATTCTGTTCCAATAGTCCTTAGGTAGTCTGCTGATGAAACATTGCGCCTTGGCCTTTTCTTCTTTTATATAAGGTACATACCTCAACAACTCGAGGAATCTGCTGACATATTCCTCTATAGTGAGTTGCCCCAGTTTGAGTTCATAGAATTGTTTAGTCTTTTCGTTGAAATATTTTTCCGACAGATACTTCTTCCATAAGTATTTCTCAAATTGTTCCCACGACAGGTCCTCTTCGCGAACCCCTTTCACATTCTTAAGGTCTTCCCTCTAAATGGAAGCCTTTCCATTCAAGTTGAAGGTGGCCACTAGGGCCTTCAAATTTTCTGAGAAGTCATGGACTCTGAAATACTTCTTTAGCCCAAGCAGCCAAGCCTCTGCTTCCTCTCCCTTCTTTATTTCACTGTCGAAGGAGGGTGGTTTGGCCTTCCTGAATTCTTTGAATTTATGATCCTTGGAAAGCTTTCGCTTCTTCTGTCTTCTTCGGGAATAAGAACTAGTTCTGTTGCTAGAAGAGCCCTCCGAACCACCAACTTCCTTCGTAGGGGAATCGTCCGCCGCTGGTCCTTTACCTCTGGGATGGACCTTTTTCGAGGTGCTCCTCTCAGTGTGGACACTGATATGACCATGTTTCTGTACCTCAGGTTCATGCTGCATTTGTCTTTGTAGTTCAGATAAGCTCTGCAATAAAATTGCGTTAATTTTTGTTTGCTTCTCTTGTTCTTTCATCATCCTCTCATTGTCATCCTTGCAGCTTTGTAATTTGACCATGAGGCTCCTCACAGTCTCAGCTAGTCTAGAGGGGTCCCTACTGCCCTCCTTTTGCCAGACTCTTTGTCTCTATTGTGGGAGCCTTCCCCCACCTCTTGGTGAGTCACCATTCTATGCGTCTGTAATTTCCCACGGTTGATCGTCTGCTTTGTGTGCAAAAGAAAAACGTTGGTTGTTAGTCAATATTTATATTCATTTATAACCAGTACATAATTCATATTTTTCACATGCACACACACATAATAGGAGCTTTCATTCTTAACTTCGACTTTTGATTAAGAAGGTTAAGACATGGGGTTACTTCTTTTAGGAGTGTTTCGAACGGAGCTCCTGCGCAACTCGTTCATGAGCCCAAGTAGGACAAGTGTTGTAACCATGCTCTGATACCAATTTGTAACACACCCACCACGGGGCTAGAATTTTTTTGGCTTTTCCTTCTCTTATCCGAGGAACAGAATCCTTGAATTCCTATGGGGCTTGTTGTAGACCCTACCATCCCTTATCCTTATCTATATGATCATCGACGATGACCATAGGACTTACTGAAGAGGGGCTCCCAACTTTCGCAATTCGGGAAATCACGAAGCATGTATTCTCGATTCCCTGACTTTCGAGGTGCTGAAACTCGAAGGGAACCAACAGTTCGTCACAATTAATAACGCCTCGGATTGAAGACTGGTACTCCATTTTTTAGGGTTTCACATACCGGTTTTTTGCGGTATAAGAGGGCGAGGGACTCCTACCCTTCGGTTTCCCGGGTGTTGAAACACCAAAGACCCTATATCCACCAAAATCATTTCGGGGTTTCATCCATCGGGATTTCGTGATATGCGAGGACGGGAGGGTTTCACACCTGGGTTTCTCGGGTGACAAAACTCCGAAACATCCAAACTCTAGACACGCTATGTCGTTTCGGGGTTTTGCAAGTCAAGATTTCGGGACTAGCGAGTACAAGAGACTTTCCTCTAGATATCCCAGGTGCCAAAACACCGAACCAATAAATTCTAGTCATGGTATACCTTTTCGGGGTTTCATATTTCGGGGTTTCACGACTGGTGAGTACAAGGGGTCTTACCCTTAGGTATCCCAAGTATCGAAACACCGAAACACCATAACTCATCTGCGCTATTGTCATATTAGGGTCTCATCCATCGGGATTTCACGATATGCGAGAACAGGAGGTCTCGCACCTGGGTTTCTCGGGAGCCGAAACTCCGAAACACCAAACTCTAAAATACACTATACTATTTTGGGATTTCGCAAGTTGGGAATTCGGGACTTGCAAGTACAAGGGAACTCGCCCTTGGGTATTCTGGGTACCGAAACACCGAAAATCCGAATCTATACGCACTAATCCATTTCGGGAATTCGCAAACCGGGTTTTTGGGATATGCGACGATAGGAGGTCTCACACCTGGGTTTCCCGGGAGCCGAAACTATGAAATACCAAACTCCAAACATGCTCCACTATTTTGGGGTTTCCTCTATCAAGATTTCGCGGGTCAGGTTTTTGAGACTGGCGAATACCTGGGGCCCGCTCTTAGGTACCCCGAGTGCCGAAATATCAAAGTATATTAACTTCTCCACACTCTATCTTTTTGGGATTTAGCTACACGCTATCATTTCAGGATTTTGCGAGTCGGGGTTTCAGGACTTGCGAGTACAAGGGAACTCGCCCTTGGGTTTCTTGGATACCAAAACTCCAAAATACCAACTCCTAAACCTGTTCATCTTATTTCGGGGTTTCTTCCATCGGGATTTTGCAATTCGTGGTTTCAGGACTTGCGGGTACAAAGAAACTCACACTTAGGTACCCCAGGTGCCGAAACACCGAAATTTCCTAACCCATCCAACCGTTGTCATTTTGGGATTTCGCGAGTCAGGGTTTCAGGACTTGCGAGTACAAGGGAACTCGCACTTAGGTACCTCGGGTGATGAAATACCGAAATGTCGAAGTCTAAGAGGACCATTCTCTCTCGTGCAGGGTTTTAAGACTTACGCCATAAAATCCTCCAGCATATCCTTGGATAAACTTTCGAAAAGGGTGTCCTTGTGGGGAGATCTATCCAGGGAATTACTTGGGACAATTAGGGGAATAAATTTCTCGAGAGAAGACTTGAAAACTGAATCTGTTCAATATATATATATATATATATATATATAAGCCATAGGGGGTCTTTTCAATATAAGCATACAACCACCATTTCGGATCAAAACACCATACAGACAGTCTTATACTGAAACCATTCATAACTGCATAAACCAAGAGCATACATGTCAAAATATTCATTTTCAAGATACGAGATATAACACTTATCAGAAAAACACCAGTTTGATGCAACTGCTGATAGGGGTGCTCGTTTCCACCCAACCGTAGGCTCAGCGATTCCGAATGGATTTACCACTAGCCACCCCCGAGATTAGACCACAATGTTGTGAGACCGAGTCTTTGTTCGTCAGAAGTCGAGAATGAAGGTTACTCTCCTTCTTCTATGCTTATAAATCACTCTGTATATTTTTTCAGAGTCCTTCTGATTTCTCCCCTCTTGCCATCTCTGTCGCGACTACCCCCTTCCACACCTCTTTCCTGCCTTTTCTTTTTCCAGTGAGGTTGCGTGTGGCACAAACTTCCCCGTGGTGGTCAGGTCTGAGGCTTCCACAGATGGGCGGTTCACCCCCATCCCTCATTAACTCATGAGGAGCCTCTTCACCTACCAACCTGGTGAGTAATTCATTTCGGGGCTAGCGAGCCGGTCTTGATCTTCGGGCCAGTGAAGACCAAATACGGTATTGGTTTCGGTGGAATTTAATGCCACCATTCCAGGTGCCTTCCACCACCTTTCATCAGCCATCGTGGTCTCTTTTCAGCACATTTCCCTCCCAACAGTCCTGTAACATATATTCATAACATTATTTACATTCGTCGACCTTTTATACTAAGGTCCATTCAAAATCACACATTTCCTTCTTTGAGTCTGCCATAGTTCTTGGCCAGTATAGTTATTTTTACAGACTGGGGGAAACAGGGTGTTACAATAACTGTAGAAAAATGGTTCAAATGCTCTTGCCACACACCGAACAAAAAATTGGAGGAAAAATCCCCTTATAGTCTGCAACATAAAACTTTAGATACAACATTTTTAAATTAGCACTGGCTTGTCTCTTTGGCCATCATAACTATAGAAAAATGGTTCAAATTCTCTTGCCACACACCAAACATAAAATTGGAAGAAAAAGCCCCTTATAGTCTGCAACATAAAACTTTAGATAAAACATTTTTAAATTGGCACTAGTCATTCTGAGATTCCTTATGTTGGGCAAAAAGATGACAACAAACACTATAGATCTTGTTGGATGAGATTCAGGCAGTGAAAGAGAGTTAGCTTAAATTTCTTATTTGATACTACTTGGTTTGTTACTCTTTGCTGTATTTCTTGTCTAACAAATATTGGCCTTGCATAGTATTCATTAAGAATAATGTTCATCTTTCCATTCATCACTTGCTCCATTGCCTTGAGGATGTTTGAGGTTGCATGGTTGTTTCTCTTCACTGCTTGAACTACATCCTTGATTGCTACCATCAACCTTGACTTGTTCCATTTCTCCTCTACCATTGCCTCTTCCAATTGCCAAACTCCATGAGCTAACACTTCTAATTCCTCTAATATATCTTCACACACACATTCCATCCATTGATCCTTATCTAGCATTCTCACCCATGACCTACTAGCACTTTGTATACTTTTCATCTTCATTGTGAGAATAAAGTATTCCTCCTCTATGCAAAGTTACTAGGTTCTTGGATAATCTTTCCCTTGTCTCCTCCTACAACTCTCCCTAGCTCCACAATCCTTTTGAATCACATGTTCCCTTGTTGGGAAATGTTATCTAGGTCCCATGTAATTACTCGAGTTCTAATCTCTTCCATCACTGGGGACTTGGCAACTTACCCTTGTTACTACTTCCTTGGCCATCTCCTATGAGGTTGTGGGAATCCCTCTTGAGAAGAATTGATGTTCTCGATTCTTCACCTCTTTAACTTCTCATTTCCCTTGTATTTCACGTTCCTCTAAGTTTTCAAAAACTTGCTTGGGGAGAAGCTATGTTTGTAGTGATAAACCTACTTCCTCTTTACAAAATTACTAGGATTTTGGGATAATCTTTCCCTTGTCTTCTCCTATCGTTCTTCCTAGCTCCATCATCCTTCTAAACCACATTATTCTTTGTTGGAGAATATTATATGGCTTCCTTGTAATTCCCCAAGCTCCAATCTCTTCCATCATTGGGGACTTGACAACTTTCCCTTGCTACTACTTCTTTGGCCACCTCCTATGAGGCAATGGGCATCCCTCTCAAGAAGAACCAACGTTCTCCGTCCTTCACCACTCTAACTTCGTGTTGCCCTTTAGTTTCACCTTGATATTTGAGTCTTCAAAAACATGGTTGGGGAGAAGCTAGGTTTGTAACATTAATCCTACTTCCTCTCCTTTGATGTGACAACTCCTTCATCACTCTAATCTGGAAAGCCTTTGTCATTAAACCTCGACATAATTTTAGCCTTTGTTTCCTTTTGTCAAGATGGCATAAAAGAAATCAATGGCATGTGGTGGCACCCCATCAATGATAAAATTTGACGGGTGTATAATCATCCAACCCTTTAATGATGAAAAATTGTAGAATTAATTGTACTTCAATTGACAAGAGTAAATAAAGTGCGCGCTTCATTAAAAAGTGCTAAATAAAATTTTACCCTTCCAAACCTTTACAGTCTTAAAAATTAACCAACCACCAAATGATAAATTTGAAAATTCCAATGAGACCTAATAAATAAACATTTTACTTTCACATTGACATATTTTTTTACACCCAAAATGGATGAGATACACATTTTAGTTTCATAACGAAACTTTTTTTTACACCCAAAATGGATGAGATAACATTGTTTCTAAGTTAACAATGGTGGTACCATGAATTTAGTATAACTCGACAAGCATCATTATAGTTATATTTTGTAATAAGTTCATATTCTATCAAAGTGTTATGGTGAGACGTGAGGAGCAAGCCAATTTAATTCATATGTACTATTGTGTGAGAACATGTTATTTTCTTTGTTTGTTTGGAATGTAATCTCAGCTATAATCTCCACATTCTAACAAAAAGCTCTGCAACTATGGATTGTCATTTGCTAATTAGTCTGATGAACACTATAACTCTACATGTAGATAAGCATAATGAGCATCTCATAATGGAGGGGGGTTCTACATCACATAGACCTTGAAACATGTTTGGAGTGAAAGGCCAATTGGAGTGTCTATAATATAGAGAATTGCCATAATTATCAATAGAAATTAGAGATCTCTTGGAATGCATTTGTAAAAGGCATTTGTTTGATTTCTCCACTCGAAGTGGCCAAGCTTATTGGAGATTTTATGTGTCTCTACCAAATCAATGAAATATCCTGACAATGAAACACCATTACTACTATGACTTAAAAACTAGAATTCATAGTAGAATCTAAAGATATAGTGATAGGACCTATGTGAATAGTGAAAATTTGTAATAACAACCTACATAAGAAAGAAACATGATTAGTGAAGTATGGTGAAGTATACTTGTCATTCTTTAATTGAAATCAATATGGCTTTTGGAGTTCCCCCTGGACAAGGCAACAACGGTTAGGGTTTAACCCTTGTTGCATGCAGATAGTTCTTCTACAAATTTGTGATCCCCTAGGGCACTTCTTCTTGAGTTCATGATTCACTATGGTGTTGATGAGTTCTACCTTTGGTTTAGTTGGTAATCTGAGCCGTGGAATAGGGCAGATCAAGACTTTTGGTGCCTCGTTCTGTATGGTTTCAAGGGTGGATCTTTTGGTATTCTATGTGGTCTTTCTTATAGGGATGCAATTAAAATAGAAGCCACTGCTTGTGCTCCCTCTTACACCTCGTTTTTGGTTCATTATGCCCTAGCTTTCCCATGGGGCAAGACATTGTACATGAGGAAAATTTCTACAATTCCAATGGCCCAGTTTTCCATTTTAACGATCATTGGCTTTGGCTAATTGATCTTCATGACTAGGTCTCAAATTCTTGGAATCCAATGATAAAAAAATAATTTTTTATCCACCCTTGTGCAAAGGGTTACTTCATTGTTGAATTTGATCTTACGGAAGACAAGGATTTGATCCTAAACCCATACCTGTGGTTTTGGGGAAACTAAGGTTTGTGCATAAAGCCCTGGACTCAGTTTGATCCATTCACCGAGATTGTTACTTCAACTCTTGTATGGGTTAGACTCTCAAATTTCCCCTTGCATTTTTGGGGTTTTCCCTCTCTTCGAGCCATTTGTATAACTCTAGGAAGGTTCCATTTCGTAAGTCCATAAACTGAGAAACACAACATATCAACATCTGCCCAAATATGTGTGGAAATGGATTTCAACAAAGGGTTTCTAACATAAATAAATTTCATAGGTGAAGACTATACCTCGACTTAGAAGTTGGATTATGAATTTTTTTATTTGCGATGAATAATTTCACAATGCTCCAAAGGGTCTAGGAAGGATATGCAACACTAGCGTAAATAAACCTAGTGGATTGGCTCTAAGGAAGACCATCAACTAATCTTGAACACGAGAAGATCTTTCGATACAACTGGAACCAGTACCCCAAGAAGACCTTCTGTCATAGTAGGGATTGGCATCTCAAAGTTCGATGAAAGAGGAATTTGCCCCTCTAGATCTAGACCAAGGGATAAAGATTCAATTAAGCTCTCGGCCAATGACAAGATGGGTGGACCAGGCTGAAGAAGTCGAGGCACTAGAACTAGTAGAACCAGTAGATCAAGACAATTTGGGATTGGTAGGAATAACAAGGACTTTATCAAATGCAAGAGAAGTTTGGAAAATAGTACGAAAGAAGAAAAAATGTTCCTCAACATCTCAACCAATGGTGACAAGAAGTTGGGCTTGCAATCCAGTATAAAGAAATACCAGGATGTATTAATGGGTCTTTGTAATTAACGGTCCTAATTTTTGTAAATTAGGCTTTAGGAAGGAGATTTGGAATGTTTTGTCTATGGGCTATATTAAGGTTTATTATGTAGTTAAAAAGAGCTATTTTGTATCTAGCTCTGAACTTCTTGAATCATCCCCATGTATATTGCTATATCATTAGCTACAACCTTTTATATACATAAAATTTCCAGTTTCGGCTAAATGAAAAAGAAAAAGAAAGAAACATAATTAGCTTTATGAAAAATCCCTAAACCATTGAGATTGATTGAACAAGTTTGATTTGCAAATTGTAACAGAGAAAATGCTTTTTGCTGTTAGCAGATCATAGAGTTTGTAACCTTAAGGAAAAGTTTTAGAAAGTGAGATTTAAAAGGTTGTATGGTTGAAATTGGCTATGTGATGTGCCATTGAGTAACCTTGTCTATTTCATACAAATAGAGCTTGCTTCTAGTAATGACCAGTGTCGTTGACCTACAAAGTACCTAATGTCGATTGTAAGGGGACTTGCCTTTAACTAGAATGTGTCCACCAGGGGAAAAATCACTTATATAGTAGTAAATAAAGGACTAAACCTAATAAATCATAGTGAACTAGTGGTAGGAATAGACAGAAGAGATGGAAACCTAAAATGAGTTATGTAAGGAAATTGAATTGAACTGGGTATTTTTTTCACATTTGTATCGGTCTCGATTTTATGGACTCGGCAAGATGGTAATATTTATAAGGGAATATAGTTGTTAACGCTTAGTGCACTGAGCCTTAACCTAAAGTTAGCGAAGGGCCTAGTAATGGCTAAAGAATGAGAACACTAGTTTTGAGGGGACTAACCCCGATCATTTGCTTGATTTCCCTATATCTTTGCCATATGTAACAAAGGTTGGTGCTAAATTCACACGTGTTTAACATGCCATTATCGCTCGATTGAAATTCAACCCAGCACTGTAGGTTTTCATTCAACACATAGATATAGGTTTGCATAAATCACTTAACATTGGGCCCATGCATGAATTCAACACATCAAGTAAGTTTGCATCATCCATTTTCCAAATATCACACATGTGTGAATTCATGGGTAACACATGGACGAGATGTTGCACATTTTCCATGCATCAATGGCCTATGGAAGCAACACACTCAAGAACAATCTAGGAAGACCATATATTATAATCATAAAATTATGGGAAACCATTGAACAACTAGGGCACCAAAGGAAACTCCTATGCCCATACCTTGACGTTTTCCCCATATGTGTTTCTCATTGATTCTCATCGCTAGAATAACCATTTCCTAATCAATCTAATTTCTATTTATGATCCCATGATAAACAATATCAATTAAGATCCCATGACAAGTGGATTTCCTATGCTTGAATGGAATCTCAAGTTCTTATTAATAAAGAGAGTCTCATCAATTTTGAAGATCTAACAAATAATTGAAAATTAATGCCATCAACTAAGAGTATTTAGTTTCATCACTATCCATGAAACCAATAAGAAAACAATATTATATATTTATAAAATTAATAAAAAAACATTTAAATTTACACCAACAACTATAATCCCTAGCAAATTAGAGATTAATAAAAAAAAACTTTAAATAAATGTATTATAAAATAATTATATATGACTCAATATAACACAATATAATCATATTAACATAATATTTATAATAATATTAAAAAAATTGAAATGTATATATAATTTTAATAATAATTTAAGAATTAATATAATATTTACAATAATGATGGAAAATTTAAATATTTTATAAAAACTTTTAAATTTTAGATTAAACCATTAGGTATTTTTTTATTGAAATTAAATTTTGACTCTGATGATATAAAAGCATATTTAAATCTGTAGCCTTTTACTCTTCTAACTTCATAATTAATAAAAAGAAAATTCAATAATCCAAATCCAATAAATTAATAAAAGCTACATAAAATTATCCCTATGAAAGCCAGACCTGTATAATTAAGTGCCATCCTTTAACGTTCGTTCGAATACCAAATTTCTTCGAGATTTCCGTAAGAGTCGAGACAAATCTAGCGTACTCATACTCCTGATCGTTCGAACACCTCCTGGCTGCATTACTTCCAGATTTCTAGCCCTTGTGAGTAGTCTCGTAATCTAGCCCTTGTATTTCGTTGGATTTGATTGAGGTGTCGAAAGCCCAGCCGAGCCCTTGTCTTTTCGTTGGATTTCCACGAGTTCTGGATTCTGACGGCATCTAGTCGCGAGATTCACAGTTTCCGGGGATTCTCTGGAAATTCGAATGTTTGAGGCCTTCTGGACCTGCAAATTATTCAGATTGTTGCCGAGATGCTGCAAATTATTCAAATCGTTTTATTAGAATGAAGGGTTCCATTCCTGGCGTTAGGTCACTCCATCAACTATTTTCACGATGCCCGCAAACGCTCTGAACTCTGCAGATAGGTGAAAACTACGGTATCCCCCGAGTTCTGTTCAATACTTATTCACAGGATTTTACAGGGTCCGCGCTCACAGGTTCCGGATTGCCCGAGATGCAAACACCAATTACCTGTGCCACATGTTTCTTGCCAGGCCGTAGGATCCGTGCCATTGTAGCCGTAGGATTTTGGTAGCATCCGTACCATTTTGGTCGTACGGTATGTTAACCAAGCCGTTCGATTGTCGACACGTGGATCATTCCTGCACATCGAATCTGGACCATTTCTACACGTCCGATGAAAGCCACGTGGCCAATTTCTGTGCATCAGATTTGGCCATCCGATGGAAGCCATGTGTTTCGTTTCCGTTCGTTGGATCTGGCCGTCCAATGGACGCCACGTGTTTCGTTTATGTTCGTCGGATCTGGCCGTCCGATGGACACCACGTGTCTCGTTTTCGTTCGTTGGATCTGGCCGTCCGATGGACGCCACGTGTCTCATAGACTTGCGTCAGATTTCGCCACGTGGCTCATTCCCATGCGTCGGATTTGACCGTCCGATGAGTGCCACGTGTCTCCTTTTAGTGCGTCGGATCCGGCTGTCCGATCTCGGCCACGTGGCTCGTTTCGGTTCGTCAGATTTGGCCGTTCGATCTCTGCCACGTGGCTCGTTTCGGTGTGTCAGATCTGACCATCCGATGGCTGCCACGTGGCTCGTTTCGGTGCATCAGATCTCTGCCACGTGGCTTATTTCCATGCGTCGAATCTCTGCCACGTGGCTCGTTCCTGTGCGTATGATCTCTGCCACGTGGCTCATTTACGTGCGTCGAATCTCTGCCATGTGGCTCGTTCTTGTGCGTATGATCTCTGCCACGTGGCTCGCTCTTGTGCGTCGGATATCTGCCACGTGGCTCATTTCCGTGCGTCAGATCCTGCCATCCGATCACTGCCACGTGGCTTGTTCTTGTACATCGGATCTCTGCCACGCGTTTCATTTCTGTGCGTCGGATCTGCACGTCAGATCTCTGCCACATGTCTTGTTTCCGTGCATTGGTTTTGACCATCCGATCTCCGCCACGTGGCTCGTTTCCATGCGTCGGATTTGACCGTTCGATTGGTGCCACGTGGTTCGTTCCCGTGCATCGGATCAAACCAAGCAATGTTTGCCACGTGGCTCTTCTCCGCACGTCGGATCTGGCCAAGTTCTCTGCCACGTGACTCTTCTCTGCACGTCGGATCTGGCCAAGTTCTCTGCCACGTGACTCGCCTTCGCACGTCGGATCTGGCCAAGATTGACGTTCCGGGATTATACAGGAAACTAACAAGTATTGATAAAATATCATATTGCCAGAGAGCAGAATAAAATCTCAGAGCGAACGCCCGCAAGTAGGGAAGAACGAGTGCTTGTTCTTCTTCTTTTGAGAGAATAGTTATGAATATAAATCAACGCCCGCAGGTTATTTTTACTCTTTGAGTGGGGAACGTCCACGGAAGGGAAGGATGAGTAAGCTATATAGACTTACTGTGACGGTTATTTTTACTCTTTGAGTGTGGAACGTTGGATAACCAGGATAACCAAGATGCAGGAGAAATGCGAAGGTGGGTAGAACCAATGCCGGAGTTATTAGATGATAATGACTGGCGATAGTACCGTCTCGGCTTCTAATGTTGTCGGCCAAGAATGAGCCGAATGGGTTCTGGGAATTTCATAAAAATTCCTCAGATTCTTCTTCGTTATCGAAAGAGTATTATTGCAGTGACAGGCCAAGAGTATGAAGAGCGGCCAGACATTGTGGAACTGTGCGTAGAATTTTGAGAATTATTGCAGTGGAATTTAATATTTTTGTTTATGATATCATTATCAATCTATAAACGAGATTAAGTTAATATTTTTCGGCGTCGTTTGGTGGCTCTATTTGGAGTATTAAATTAGCTCCCATTATGGTTAATGGTATTCACTTATTTCGCATTATAAAGATATTTACTCTATCTCGTTACACTATGGTTAATGGTATTAGTAAATGATGGTTAATATCATTCGTAACTTTAACATGATTGAAATGTAACTCATATTCATATTTAATAAAAAATTCATAGTTAAAACTAGGTTTTATGATCGCTACCCGTATATAATTTAAGTAACTATTAATTTCTTTATTGAATATATATGTAATTTCTTTATTGAGATTAAAATGGCTATGTGTACTTTGATGTACTTTGATGGAGATGTGTTTGAGTCGACACAATCTATAATGGCTGTGTGTTTTGATAAGGATTGTGTATGATGTTGTTCAATTTATAGGGCAGCATTCGACTAAATATTTGCTTGGATATATAAAACCATTATGATATCTTATGATCTATGTACCTTTTCACTGAATGGGTAAAGTTGTAGATATTTTACTCAATAGTTAAACCATTTTGTTTTAAAAAGTTACAACCCATCTGATGAACATAGTTCACACTTGCACGCATTACATATATATGTATAGAAATGTACACATCCATGAAGAAGTAAGGCTATGTGCATAACAATTTTGAAGATTGTAGTGAACCTTGAAACAATACCAAATATGTATAAAAATGTACACATCCATGAAGTGGTAAGGCTATCTCCATAACAATTTTGAAGATTGGAGTGAATCTTTCAACAAGGACCAAGGCTATAGTGAATCTTAAAAAACCTGTGCATATCGATTGCCATTTTATTCCATTCCATTATCTTTTCTTTTCCCTTGAACATTCTTTCTTGATGCATGAACTCCCTCAATATTGCATATTGTTGTTTCAATCTCATCATTGCAAATGTTGACTTTTGAGGATCTTTGATCTTTAGTCTTTCGTTACTTGGGGTAATGCTCCATCACGCCTAGCCAATCTACTAAGGATTCATCCTTCAAATTGTCGTTGTATTAGGAACATCCACTCATGTTTTCTTTTGGTTATGTTTCAGAAGTAGCCTCTTCTACTTCTCTAATTTATTTATTGTTCTCAAGTTTCTTAATCATTCAACTCTTACAACTCTCTTCCAACAACCAGTCTGCCTCCTCTAAGTGTCATTTATGTAGTTGTAGATCACTTCGCATGACAAATTTTGTGCTTATTCACATCCAGATCTTCACCAAATACTAACCTCACTATGATATAAAATGGTGTAGGTGATATAGAATGGGACCCTTCTCCAAGTATGCCTAGGTTTGACCCTTATACACTCTACAAACACTATCAAATATGGAGTAGAATGTGTAAACACAAGCACTATACATTATGTTAGAATGATACAATGAGTATCTCACACAAAATAATCAAGGACAAAAAGAGATACAAATTGGTTTGTCTCATCCTCATTACTCTATGGAATATTTACATATATAACAAAAGCTCGCCTTAGTGCCAATCTCCTCAACTTGGGATTTGGTATTATCTTAGGTCTTGACCTTCACCCTCAAATGAATGTTTCCTCCTTCATGCTCCTCCTCATCTTCTTCTTTCCTTGTAAGTACTCCTTCAATATTTTGACCTGTTAATATAGGAACACCAACCAACTTGATTTCCTTCACGATCATTACTTTATGTTTCTCCATCAAATCATAACTAACATGTACCCAAGTTGATTATAGTAGCTCTGTGTGTAACAATTCAACTAGTCCATGCATCACTTCATCTTCAATGTGCAACTTCATGCAACATATCATTTTTCGCACATCCATTATAACATGCACCTCACTCCTTTGTGAGATAACCTTCCTTTTCAACCAACCAACCATTTTGTGCGCACATATTTTTCACGCTAATGTTCACCTATGTCTTCTATCCAAACACACTCATTTGTGCCTACACCTTTATCCTACGCATGCTCCACCTTGTTACCTTTCTATTTTGATTGCCTACACATTAGCTATTTTTGCATGTTCTTATCCCAATGCCTTAGCATTGGTGCTATATGTTCCTACATCAATTTCCAACCATAACCATACCAAAAATGGAAATAATCCTTCATACACTCTTCAATCGTATTATTAGGAAACATTAAATCACCTTGAATTGATCAATCCTTAGAAATTATTGGCTCTTTTCCTTCTCTTTCAACCCCTTCCCTTTCGTAGCTTTTAACAAATTAAGTGGCAACTATCTTTCCATATCCTAAGCTCTTATCCTTCTTTGTCATTTCCTTGGACCTGAGTGTAGAAAGGTCAATATTCTTAGGATCTTCACCCATTTGGTCTATGAGTCAAACCCCTAAGTTGCTTGGCCACTATCACTGTTTACATTAAATAGAGTAATCTTACTTGTTTTGTCGATCCTTGAGCTATGCAGGTTCCCTTCCTTATGTTCTTTGTAGATCTTATCCCACTTTGGTGCTAACAATATGTAGAGGTGTTTGTGTGCTTTTATGATCCTCCCTCTCATTCTAGGCGCATGTGCACTTTGTGGGTCCCCTTTATTATTCATTTTGTGAATACTTGTATTGTGTGGGTTCCATTCTTTATTCATTTTGTCAATCCGTGTGATTTGTGTGCCCCCTTTATTGTTTTTTATGTGAATCCTCCTCTCACGAGTACAAACATAACTTATAAGTGCATGCGCATTTCCAGTGTCCCCTTCTTTGTGTACTTTAGATCCTTCCTCGCTCTAGTATTGATTTTAAGTAGAGGTCCATGTGTGCTTTGTGGGTCCCTTTAATCCTTAATGTGTGCTTTGAAAATTCTACCTCACTCCATAACTAACATTGTTTAGAGTGCAGTGGCGAGAGTTTAGATTTTGAGTGCAGTGACGAGAGTTTAGAGTTTTCATCGTTCAACAAACATGAATCAATCTTTCGTAACCATTCATTTATTTATTGAATATATGTAATTTCTTTATGCTTTAGCCATTACTAGGACCTTCGCTAACTTTAGGTTAAGGCTCGATACACTAAGTGTTAGAAATTGTATTCCCTTCTAAACACTAACATCTTGTCGAGTCTCTAAAATCGAGACCGATACAAATGTGAAGGCAACACCCAGTTCGATTCAATTTCTTTACATAAATCATTTTAGGTTCCCATCTCTTCTGTCTATTCCTACCACTATTTCATTATGATTTATTAGGTTTAGACTTTTCTTTGCTAATATGTAAGTGATTTCCACCCTAATGGACACCTTCTATTTAAAGGAAAGTCCCCTTACAATCAACATTAGGTACTTTGTACGAGACCTATGTTAATCATTCATACAAATACCCATCCTTTGAATAGTTTTGATGATAATGTTATATATGAGAAATTATGCTTTCCACTTATGATTCTAATGGAAGGAGTGTTGTGCTATTCATGGAAGTACATAGAAAGGGAAAACATAAGTAAGTCATGGAAGTAGGTCGAAATTACCCTCGAAATAGGAGATGTTAGACTAACCATTGCTCAAAGAAGCTTGATGTTACTATTCTAGATGAAAAGATTTTGTCCCTTAAAACATTAGTGGGGGTTCAAGACAATAGGACACCTAGTTAGGTTGATCCCATAATTCCAACACCTAATGGTGTAAATATTGGTTTTTACAATCCATTTTTGTTGAGTTATGTAAAGTATATTATACCCTTTTATTTTAATCTAACACGAGTTATATGATCCAATTACATATGCATTTACAATAGGTTGAATTTAATGGATGATTTACAAAAAGTGATAGTTCCCCATGTCGACATAATAGAGTGCCCATCACTCTCTGTTTTCTTCTTTGAATGGTTCATGGAATGGTACCTCTTTCCCAGGATTGAATCCTAGAGCTACCTACGCCTTGGCATGAACTTCCGCCCCCTATCCTACTCCCACAACTATGACATGTACTAAAACAAGGAATAAGGTAGGATGTGTATTAAATTTGAATAGGCTAGCATATGTTAAATTCAAGTGAATTAGAGCTTCCAATAGCTTCAAGTGAATTAGTCGTATTTCGATATGACATCTCGATATGAGATTTAAA
>ML793396.1:7412-71102 GCA_009831015.1 Picea engelmannii
TTCATTATTTTTGTTTGTTTCTTTAGGACTTTTAGATTGGCTAACGGAGCCATTAAACCCGTCAGAACGAGTTACACCAATCTCCTTGGGTTATTTGGACAACCCTGGATCAAACTCGTTCTTCCAATTGACAGACGGTCATTTTTGCCCATCAACAAATGGCGCTAGAAGGAGGGAATGAATATAATTGATGCCACGTGGAAGTCGCAAGACTCCTCCCCCACACACTCGCTGCCCTATAGTAACACAGAGTCATTCTGACAACAATGTTACCTCTCAGACAACAACTACCTCAAATGAAAATCCCCAGATTCTCGTTGAGCCAGTAACACCAAACCTTCAAGGGTCCGACGTACAAGAAATTGTTCGTCAGTCACTTTTAAGGACACACAGTGCTTTGGCCCATATCAAACAACCTGGTTAGCCACTGAATCAACCTCTAGATTTCTCTGATATCAGAGAGCAACTTGAAGGCACTGGTCTGCTTTTAAATCCCACAGATTCTGACCATACCCTTACTCTTGGAGCCGGAGGATCTGGTATCCCACCTTCACCACCTCATTCATCTCTTTCCTCTTCAGAAGGAGAGTCCTCTGACGAAGGTAGTGCTTCATCTGGACCATCTCAGCCTTCGACACCACTTATACCCATGGCAAGTCAAAACAATCCCACTATACCATGGCTCGACCGAGACGTTGTGGCCGTACCTGGACCCCATCACCCTTTACCAAAACACCCGGAGAAATGGTTACCTAAGTTCGATCTTGATTCTAAGAAAATCATCGAAGATCACATAACAAAATTCATGCTAGCCATTAGACTCCGAAGTGTAGAACATGAAGATGTAGTATGTAGAATTTTTACTTACACATTTGAGGGAAATGCCTCTACATGGTATTTCGCCCAACAACCTCACACCATTATATCTTGGGACAAATTCGAGTCCTGTTTCCTAGAGAAGTTCAGAGATAATAAATCTCATGAAGTCTTAGTCATGGAACTCTCCAGCTTAAAGATGAACCCTAAGGAGAAAGTGAAATATTTTAACCAAAGGTTCCTCATGTTAAAAAATCGAATCCCCAATGATTCAATGCCCACGAAAAACCTCATTGTGGCATATTACACCAAAGATCTACACCATAATGTAGCAATTTGGGTTAAAAGGTCTAAGAAGTGAACGTTACTGGAAGCCTTTGGGGAGGCAAGCCATATCGAAAAAGATATTTTGAGCTTGAAAGATAATCTTAGCGATGAGGCAGAAATAACCCCATCTTCTAAGAAGAAAATAGAAATTCTTCCTAAACCTCCCCAAACCAAAACTCAATCAGAAACCTCAGATTTGGAAATTTTACAAAAGGCCATCCATAAATGATCAAATCAAGTCGTAGACTTGAGCAGATCAGTTGAAAAAATATCTTCAAGAAAAGGAAGTTACAAACCTTCTTTTAGAAAACCTTTTCCCTCAAACCAACCAAACCCAACCCCCGAGGGTCTAAATTTTGAAAACTTACAATACTCTATACAAACTATCCTTGAAGCACATGATAACTTAGTCCCCCCTGAGAATTATGAATATGTGGTTGAAGAAGAAACAATCGAAGAAGAAGAATCATCTCCCAACGTCTTCGGGCATTTTTCCGATAGTATTTTTCAAGCCAATTTTGAAACTGTCCATCCTTACAACACCAGAAGCAAAACTCAGAGTAAACCCTCTTCCAAAATAAGTACTAATGTGCCTCTGAAACAATTTAAACAAACTGAAACAAAATATAATTTAGTAGCCCCAAGTTTAGAATATGATTTGATCGAAAACCTAAAGAAACTTAGAGCTAATATTTCTGTTTACGAACTTTTGAAGTTTTCTTTTCTTCTGCAGAAAATGCTTCAGAACATTGCAGAAAACAGTAAAAACAACAATATGAATAGTAAGAAAATTGCAGAAATCAGTCCTAAAACAGCACAAAAGGTCCCTGCTAAAACAACACCTGAACCCTTAGATAAAAGAGACCTCACTGAAAAAACTGTATCAAATGTAGATAAAGTAATTTCAGGGACAACAACTAAAAATCAACAGAATTCTGTTGTTAATACTCGCAAAAATGTCCCACCTTTTTTATTAACTTTTGAAATTTTCAATAGAAATGTACATAATTGCATGGTAGATTCTAGCTCATCATCAAATGTGATGCCTTTGTCTGTTTGCCAAAAAATCAATGTTGAAGTTCAACCTTCTAGTCTTAAAATCATTCAGCTCGATCAGACAAATGTTAAGGTAATTGGTGAACTAAAGAATGTACTCGTCAGGCTATCCTCTAATCTTAAGGTTCACCAAATTATTGATATCATTGTTGTTGACATCCCTGAAGTTTACGGTTTATTCTTAATCAGGGATTGGTCTGAACAGTTGCATGGATACTTTGCAATAGACTGGTCTCATTTGTGGCTACTAGAGAATGGAAAGCCAAACAAAATTATGATTAATTGTGAGCATTACCTCAAGCACACCGTGACGGATTTGAATGATGCTAATGAACCATTTACTGCTTCCACTAATTCACTCAAAATGCAGGGAATGAACACCTTCTTCAGTAACTTCATGGCTGAAACCCCCGCCATCACTGATCCAGAACAACAGTCAGAGCTCATGACATGCACCCAGTCAACAGCTTTACCGAATGTGCCAAACACTGCCGACAAAGCTCAAATATGGTCACTCTACTTCGATGGATCCAAATCTAGAGAAGGAGCTGGTGCAGCATGTGTACTCATCGACCTAGTAGGTAATAAGACTTTTATCGCCTGTCGATTAGAGTTTGAATGTAAAAACAACACCGCCGAATACGAGACACTTTTGCAAGGACTCAAGAAAGTGGTATATATGAACGTACATAACTTAATGGTATTCAGTGATTCGGAACTTGTGGTCAAATAGGTAAGAAACTCCATACATTTCCTATCACCGCACCTGAACAGTTATCAAGCCGATGTATGAATCTAATGCACAAGTTTTTCCCATTTAACATCAATTCCATTCCGAGATTAAACAATTCAGAGGCTGATTTATTAGCTAACGTCGCTTCCAAACTTTTTCCCGTAGAAGGTCTTTCTCCAAATGCATTTTCAATTGAGTTATTGTTTAGACCATCAGTCCCAGACAACACCACTAACTGGAGAGTGTTTGATGATGATCAACAGATCATCAGTTTTTTGCACATGGAGGACACTTTCCAAGGTGCGGTTATTGATGAAGGCACCCATGATGAAGATCTCTACAATTTTACGGTAATATCAGACCGAGGTCTCCCGAATCAACATCGGATCTGGTAAATTCTATCCCTAAATCTATGGTAAGACTAGAAAAGTTTTATAATTTGCATGATAAATTCAGAAAATCGGTAAATTGTAAAACAAACAGTTCTTCCTTGACTCATGAAAAGGTAAATCTAGGGACTAAAGGTAATCCACAATATATTAATATGGGAATGAGATGTTCCGAGCAAGAGCGGTCCGCTTTTATAAAACTATTTAGAGAATTCAAGGATGTCTTTGCTTGGACATACGATGATTTAAAAACTTTTGACCCTAACATAATACAACACATCATCCCCATGAAACCCTAGACTCAATCTTTTAAGCAAAAGCTAAGAAAGATGCACCCTAAGCTTGAACTGACAGTCAAGAAAGAACTGAACAAACTATTGAATGCAAAGATAATCTTCCTAGTAAGACACACACAATGGGTGTCTAATCTTGTCCCTGTAAGGAAGAAAAGTTGTGAAATTCGACTTTGTGTCGATTTTCGGAACTTGAACTGAGCATTTGTTAAAGACAATTATCATATTCCTCCAATGGAACAAATTCTTCAGCAGGTGTCTGGTTCCGAAATATTGTCATTGCTAGACGGTTTTTCAGGATACAACCAGGTCCTCAAGTCTCCCTTAGACCAGTTAAAAACCACTTTTCATACCCCATGGGGTACTTACGCCTATAGGAAAATGTCTTTTGGTCTTATAAATGTCGGGGCCACTTTTTAGAGAGCAATGTATATTTCTTTTCATGGTCTCATCAATCAATCTGTAGTGGTCTATCTTGATGACGTTACTGTTTTCTCCAAAAACAAGAAAGATCACTTGTCTCACCTTAGTTCTGTCCTACAACGATGTCGCAAGTACGACATATCTCTCAACCCCAAGAAGTCTATCTTTGCAATGGAACAAGGCAATCTTCTCGGATTCATAGTATCCAGTGATGGGATGATCATTGATCCCGAAAGAACTCAAGCCATTGTCAAACTTCCTCCCCACTCCTCCAAAAAATCTATGCAATCTTTTTTAGGCCATATCAATTTTGTCAGAAGGTTTGTCCCGAGTTTTTCAGAAATGGTAAGGCCATTGAAAAACTTAATTAAAAGTGATGTTAGTATCATTGGGGACCACGGGAAAATCAAGCTCTTTATTCCATACAAAAATCCAAAGTGGAGGCTCCTTCCTTAATGAGTCCTGATTTTTCACAAGATTTCACTCTTTATACATTCGCCTCTGATCGATCTTATGTCGCCGTGTTGACCCAAAAGAACAATGAAAGCAATGAAATCCCCATTGCCTTTATGATCTCAACCTTCAAAGGAGCAAAGCTTAATTACCCGGCTGTAGATCAACAGACTTATACAGTTTTTAAAGAAGTAAAACATTTTTGATCGTATCTACTGAAATTCAGAACTAAAGTCATTGTGCCTTATCCTGTTGTCAGAAACTTGTTAGTACAAAAGGAATTGGGTGAAAAATGGGAAAACTAGATGACATCGTTACAAGAGTATGACCTTGAAATTACCCCTGCGCAAATTGTCAGAGGTCAAGGTCTATGCAAACTAATGGTTGATTCAGTTGAAGAGAAACATAGTCAAATTAATGTCTTAACTATAAATCAACATAGTCAAAATCAAATCTGTTGTACACAAGTTGTTGCTAATTCTTGGTTTGATGACAATAATTTTTATTTAACACATGGTTTTGCTCCTCTCCATATCAATCCAAAAAAGAGAAGAGCATTAAGACTAAAATCTGCACCTTTCCAGTTGGTAAATGGCGTATTATTCCGTAAAAAATTTGATAACATCCTCATGCATTTTTTGGAAAGAGATGAAGCAGATAAAGTGTTATCTGAACTACATGCAGGAGAAGTTGGTGGGCACTTCAGTGGAGACACTACTGCTCACAAAGTATTAATATCTAGGTACTATTGGCCCACATTATTCAAAGATTCCCATGCATTATGTCGTAAATGCATAATCTGCCAAAAGGCTTCTAGATGAGTACATAAGGCAACATTCCCTTTACAACCTGTTTTGGTAGATTCTCCTTTTCAGCAGTGGGGTCTTGACATTATAGGGTCGATTAACTCCACTTCCTTGCAGCAACATAAATACATCATTACAACAATGAATTAGTTTACCAGATGGTCTGAGGCTACACCACTAAAAGTGGTAAACACTAGTCAGGTAATATCTTTCCTTAATTCAAACATCCTTACTCGATTCGGTATTCCTGAGTGTTTGGTCTTTGATAATGCTTCCTACTTTTTGTCCCTCGATATGAGTGTTTTTTCTTTATAAAAATGGATAAAACTGAAATATTCTGCCAGCTATTACCCCCAAGGAAATGGCTTAGCAGAATCAACAAACAAAAACCTGATCAAAATCATCAAGAGGACAGTTTTTGAAAACCACAAAAAGTGGCACAACGTGCTTTTTAATGCTCTCTGGGCTGATAGGGTGACTCCAAAAATTGTTGTTGGTAATTCTCCTTTCTTTCTCATATACGGAAGAGAAGCAATTCTCCCTCCTCATGTTATTCTTTCCTCTCTACAATTATCATAGAAAGTTCAGGAAGAGGATTGTCCTCCTCTTGAAAGTCGGATTAATGCTTTGTTGAAACTAGAGGAAGTAAGAGCACAAGAAAAAGAAAGACTGGATCAGCATCAACATATTGTTAAACACTGGTTCGATACAAAATCTGCCTCGGATAGGAACTTTGAGGTGGGAGATATGGTTCTCAAATGGGATAAACCTCATGAGGGAAAAGAGGAATATACCAAGTTCCAGAACCTGTGGTTGGGACCCTTCTTAATCGCTGAAAAACTAGGTCCCAGCTCTTTCCACCTACATAATTTAGAGGGATAGCTAGACACCTTCCCGGTGAATGGCCAAGCTCTCAAAAGGTATTTTTCGTGACAAGTCTCAGATCCACCTTTTGTACATATTTTTCTGTTTTGATTTTTTTTTTTTTTTNCATCTTTTGGTTATTTTCATTTTGTTTGTTTTTGTTGCTTTTTGGTTAAATTTATGTCTGTGTCACCTTCTAGTTCATGGAAGGGATCTAGAATGCATCATTATGAAGAAACTGTTAAGGTCCTCTCAAGAGCATCGATGCTGTGAATTGCTGAAACACAGACTAGCTAAAGAAATTTTTTGTTTGAAACAGATTTCCTGGTCTCACTTTATAATCATGAGCAGACACGATCATCTTTAAATATTTTTACGCTGTCCTAGATTTTAAAGAAAGTGACTCAAGTATGCCTTCCTGTCCTTGAAAAATTGGTTTCATCTAGAAACTAACTTCACATCATAATGAAGGGAACGACTGAAAAATAGAAACTGTTCTAAAGACTGGAATTTTTAGCATCACCCTGCTCTTCGGAATATTCTTTTTTAAACGATTTATCGAGAGTCGTGGGAAGTGTTTGTAAACCCGTTGGGATACTGAACAGATCTTCTGGCAGTTGGTAAATGTATGCATGATGCCAAGATAACTTCGTCGGGGTACTGAACAAGCCCGCTAGCAACGAAGCAATGTCAGGTTAAAGAAAATTCTCAGGTATAAATTTTGATATTGGTCATAAGCACCCCTCATTTTAAATTGAAATTTATTGGATATGTTAGAGGCGTCAGAGTGGGTTAATTGACATCCCTGCCGAGGCTATGGACGCCTACTGGCAGCAGTGGCCCTGTCAACAATATCGGAGCCATTGACTTGAATATCATTGCTCTCATTTTTAAAATTTGTTACCAGATTTCATTCGAACAGGAAGATATTTGAACCTGGACTATGTAATGATCCTTGGAATGCTTGATGTCCTTCAAATGTTTTTGATCTGTAATCATTCTAAGCAATCCTAACATGAACTCATTGGTGATGTAGAGATAACTGCTTCTCCCAGTAAGTCGCCATTGTTGGCAGCCCCACAATATTTTCACCTTTTAAAGCGACAAATAATAATTTAAGCATATAGGGGCTTCAGCAGTGCAAGATATTAGATATTATTTTCGGGATTAATAATATCAAATAATAATTTATGTAGCTGCCTACACTTTGTCATATAAATATTGCTATTTGAAGGTGAATTTTCGGCTGTAAAAGGGTGTTTCGATTGTTCCTATTTTATTTTTGTTTTCATGCTTCGTTCATGACTGAAAGCATGAATGAAGCATTGAAACTTATAATTGTATTCCAATTGTATCTAAGGCTTATTTCTTTAGAAGGGTAAATGCTCTTACAAATCTTTTAAGGAATGTTGTTTTTCTTTGAAGCTTATCTTGTATCAAAAAAATAGTTGTTTTAAGTTGCTCATGGGTTATGAGATATATCTTGAGTACTTAAATGATACACCAAGAATCGATTGGAAATAGACTATGGGTCTGTTTCATTTATAATTTTTGGTAAATCATTTTTATATTGGTCATTATGCTTTGGTTTGTAAAGCACCTCTTCTCCTAACCTTAGAAAATCAACACCACCCTTTACACAATGATGAGATTCAAACACACCCGATCTTGTTTTGTACTCTGTTTGAGGTGGTAGTTTGAATCGACAGGTCCATCATTCCAAGTTAAAGTCTTGGGTTTTGTTCTGTACTCCTGGCATTCATTGCACAAAATGCCCGATTTTCGTGTTTTGAAACCCCATATGCTCTTATTTGGTCATGCTAGGGTAACTATGGTTTTATTCCTTTGTTATTTGCTCTGGCCTTCATCTGTTTTTGTTACCCCTTATGTTGACAATGAATTATGGTCGCCTTGTGATTGTCTGTTCGAACACTCATGGCCCCGATCGTCTGGATTGAGCCAAATGCCCCCCAGACTTTGCTATTGTGTGATGATGCGAGAGAAGACCTTGAAAATCAGGGTTGGGTTGTGTTTCTTGAGAATTTTCAGGGTTATAGTTTACAAGCAGCCCAAGAGTTTTCCCTCACGTTCAATGGGTGCAGAGCTAAAGTGGGCGTCATTCAATTGGAAATCATCGAGGAATTCTTGAGTGAGGCAACAGGTCTTCCCCTTTCTGGGCAAAAATGGTTTAAAAACTCTAAGCTAGATGAGGTACCATGGGGTTTGTTCTTCACCTCCTGAAAAATTCAGTGCTGCGACAAAGGTATGCCAATTTCTCTGTTGAAAGATAGATGGCATGGGTTACTGGCTGTGTTAAGGCAATTTATTACTTGTGAAGGATGCTACAGTCTTGTTTTCCTTTACCACATAAGACTATTAATGCACTTCATTAGTTTTCAATTAAACATGCCATTTTATTTATTGAGGAGTTTATATAAAATGGATAAGAGATATAAAAGGCAGAGTTTGAATTCCAGTTTATTCCACCATGGGTTAATTAGGTTTTTGTTGGTCCATCATTTGAAACTATAGGGTGAAGTTTGGGATACTTTATTAACTCGCAATGACTTTGTTACATTAAAACATGTAGAGATGCCTATGGTTGATAAGCCTATGCTGGAAAAGCCCCATGTTCCTTCTAGTGACAGACCAATTTTCGTATGTAAAGAACCCTGCGATAAGGTTATGCTCGATGAGCCTATGTTTGAGCAACAAGATGCTGACCCTATGGTCTTTAGATCTCCTGAGCGTGAGCAGTATGTTTTCCCTAACACCATTGCAAAGACCGTAAATAGGCACTCGCACAAACTGTCAAAGAACAATTCAGACATAGGGTTTAATAACAAAAGAGCTCGGAGATTAATCTCAAGGAGCTTATGAAATAAATCAAAAGCTCATGTGAGATCGATCAAAGCGATCGAGGTCCATGAAATCTCTGATTCCGAGATCAAAAAGTTCTTGGTAGGGGAAGACCCAAATTACCATAAATTGGATCTCAGTCAGACTTACGATTTTGTAGATAATCTGCCACCATGCCTAAAACATAACGAAGATTTTCCAGGGATCAAACTCAGTCAAAAACCCACAGTGGACAGTGGTAGCGTTTTGACTCACAATCATGTGTTTCCTCAACCAACTGTTCCAAATCCACGGTGTGAAGTGTGTTTACACTAGATAAGAAAATATTACACAGATGTCCCCTTCCTTCAAGCGAAGATCAAGACCCTCACAGCTCAGATTGACTCATTAACAAGTGAAAACCACAAACTCAAGATCAGTGCACAAAGGCAAGGAAAACTCTTTAAAAGAACTGGAAATGTCATAATAAAAAATGTTGAGTGTGTCAAAGCAGTGATAAACTCTGAGATTTTATGAGTCGAATTTAGTATTCAGTTGTAAGGTAAGATTTTTTTGTATCTTAGTTGTGATTTTTTTGTTATTTTTCTAATTAATATGGATTGAATTAGAATTATGTTGTTTAAAATAAGACTAGCTACATAATCAATAGATTTTGTAGCCAATCAATTCTCATGGAAATTTTTGGAAAACATTAGTTGAATAAATGTCTAATTTCTTCATTTCGTTTTCTTTCAGGATATCATGTATCTTGTGGTGATCTCAAAAGATGGAGTATTTCTGAGCTTAGTTAATTAGCCATTTCTTTTTGGCTCATTTTGTAAAACAGAAACAAAACTTTTATAATTTTGGGAGATATAGTTTGATATTGAGTGGTTTTATCACCCTTTATTTTTGTAACTAGTAAATCATCTTGGGATTTGATCCTATCTTAGAAGATATGACGCTTATTTTACCTGAACTCTTTAAATACATAGTATTTTGTAATAGAAGACATCTTAGCCTGGGGCTGAAGGTGGACGATTAATTCACTAACTTGAATGGAACAGAAATTTGCATTTCAGCTTTAGCTTCCTGTAAATGGTGTTTTCATTTATAAGTTTGTTTATCCTGATAAACTAATAGTTTTTTGATAGCTTTAGACTTCACAATCTATTATGTTTTTGGGATAATTCTTTTTAAAATATCGTCCATATTTGATGCTTCAGATATTAAACAAAGTGATCATTTATTCAGCTCAAATGACAGGATTTCTCTTTAATTTTTAGTTGAATGATTAAATGCAACGTTATTACAGTTAGATTTATCTCAATGTAATTGCTTGCAATCATAAGATCACAACAACTATTTGTATCATTCATTATGTTATTAAAACTCAATTGTCAACACATTGTTCTGCATTTATTCAGAACATTTTTAAGGTTCATTGCAGGTTTCCCTCTTGGACAAGGTGGTTGGATGTTCTCTAATCGTACAGATGTTTGGATTCATATCGTTAACTCTCTATCAGGTTAGCTCATTTATGTTTTTCTGTCATTTATTCATCGCTGAAACTCAAATATATGGTCTGGCTTTTGACCATCCACATATTTCTGCTTCATAGTATTTTTTCTTATTAGTTTAGATTGATAAAGAAAAAACGAAAAAAATATCTTATGTGCTTTCTTTATCTGCTTTTTCAAAGCAGTCATTTTTTCATATTGAGTTTTGTAAGTTTAGATTAAAACTTACAGTGTGTATATCATGTACATAAATAAGATAAGTAAATCTGCTATTTAAATATATCTACAATAGTTAAGTCATATGCAAGTACACATATATACAATAATTAGTAATTAGTTAGTTATTTCATTCTTTTTATTTGTTTCTTTAGGACTTTTAGATTGGCTAACGAAGCCATTAAACCCGTCAGAACAAGTTACACCAAACGACTTGGGTTATTTGGACAACCCCGGACCAGACTCGTTCTTCCAATTGACAGACGGTCATTTTCGCCCGTCAACAAGTACCTTATAAATTTTCTTCCACATCATGATTTTTCAAACCTTCCTCCTAAAAATGTTCCATCTAACCTCCTCCATTGATCTAAGAACATCTCAAAGGGAAATCCTGCTTTATGTGCCCGTGATTTTGACACATGTTGCATCTAAAAGGAACATTATGGTAATATAGAAGTTAGGTTTTTGTCCATTTTCCATATTCAATGTTTATAGCGGATGTAAGCCCTTCCTTGAAGTCCATATCTATGTGGACCATTTCCATTGTTCTAGATATGACCTAGAACCATCATATATGCATGTATATTTCCCTAGGGATTTCCCTATAAGCATAGATATCTTCTCATCTCGTAACTTAATTGGAAATGATAAGATCTTTACCCACATTGCTTGCATATCTATTTTATTATTAATGGGATCAAAGCTAGGATTCCACTTTATGAGAGATAGAAAGGGATTGCCCCAAAACCAAGGATTTTTCTTTATTTTTTCACTTCCTTTATCGATTTGAATATGAAAAATAACTAACCATTTGCCAATATATGAAAAGAATGAGAATAACCTAGTACTAGACACTATGTCTCATGAATCCAATGGTTAATCGACGATTCTAAGACAAAATACCCCTGGAATTTCCCCACTAGCCCTAGTACTTGATATTGTAAAATATGATAAATAATATATCTTCCCCTACTACTAGTTTAATATTCTTTTCTTTCATCTTTGTCACTAAGAATATTTATTTTTTCCCTTAATATTCTAGTGGCATCTTGTTTGTTAACACCATTTTCATCATCTGAGGCCCTAACCAGACAGACACCTACAATTTCGTTCTCAGAGAGTCGTGATCCTCCTTCACCCATAATACCTGATGACAATGACTATATAAGGCTAGAGAACCTATATATACTATAGGGATAGAAATTTGGATAGTGTTTTTAAGAGTGGTTGCAGTTGTCACTTTAGGTGGGTTCAATTCCATGATTGAATGTGCATACTAGAAGTCTGATAAAATTCCATAGTTTGAATCCAAGGTATGGGTGGATTGATCACACTCTATACTTTGGAATTAATTCCTATCTACTACATTATTTCCTTCCAAGATCCATAAGGGGAGCAAGTATATGTAAGGTGGACAAAAGATGGGAGGAACACCATTAAATTCCTCAGTGTAACAACTATTTATTGTCACCCCGTAAGCCCTCGAGTCCAAATCAATAAAAGTGGTCTACATTTTTGAAAAGGGTGGGAATACTTACCTTTACACTTAGACTTGAAATCCCTCATTAAACTTTACTTTACCAAAACCTAAACTTTGAACCTCCAAAATATTCTACTCCAAAATATTTAAATCCCTTTGCCAACCTCCCTATGAAATCCTTCCTTTTGACATTTACTTTACTTTCTTATATACATATGTATGCAATATAAAGTGACATAGATTAATAATACTACACTAAAAATCAATAGAAGTAATTCAATCCTTGGTGCCATTATTATTTGATAACTCTCTCAAGTATGGTAAATTAATGAATGGATTAGTATGATCAATTAATGAATGGGTTAGACTATTAATAGTTTTTCAATTCATCCTTCCATAATTAATATAAAAAACAGTAATACTCTTATCACATTTGTTTTCCTAACAATAATAAACGATCACAATGAAACATTGAATAAAAGCTAACATTTTTATTTGATTAATAATAATAATAAAAATATTAAATATATAATTTAACTAATAAATATTTGTGAAAAAACATTAAAATTAAATTACTTTTCAACTACCCAAAATTTATTAATTAAAAAAAACTAATGTTTTAACACATTAGAATTAAAAAATTCATAAAAATAAATAATTTTCAATTCAATTTTGGAGAAACTAGAAATTTTCAAAATATATAAACTCAGAACTAATTGGAAACCCCTATTTTAGTAAAAAACAAATGACATTCAATTGTAAAAATCAAGATATTTAGAACACACATCACAAACTTTGTAACTTACACATACTTTAAATGTGGTCCATTTGATTAAAATATATATTTTATAAAACATGCCATGCCATGCCATTCCATAATAACAACAACAACATAAAAGTAAATAATGAGGACAAACAAAAAGAGATAATACTCTTTGTTTCCATTATATTATACATTAAAAAAACACATAAAAGTAAAAGTAAATAATGAGGACAAACTAAAGGAGATAATATTCTTTGTGGATAATGTGTGAGTGGTCGAAGCTCTTTTGGCTATCCTTTCATCGTTCTATGTGATACCAACTAACAAAGAAAGGACAAATATTAAACTTATTTTGAATAACATCACATCCATCACATCTTATGGGTAGCATATGGCAGCTAAAGAACGGACAAATATTAAACTTATCTTGAATACAACATCACATCCATCACATCTTATGGCTAGCCATATGATTGAGAGTTAACTATCCATATTTGTTACAATGCATGTTCTAAGAATTAGAATACAATGCAAGAGCCAAGCTTGACAGCTAATTGGTTTTTGAAAATCCAATGCAGGTGGTTTAGAGCTAACAATCCATATTTGTTACAACGAGCAAGAAGAAAGGTCTATAGTAAGAATTGGAATACAACACATAAGCATACCTTGCTTAGCTAACTATTGGTTTCTTAAAATCTAACGTAGGAGCATACATCACTTGGCCAGTGACTGCGTTTTGAGAATCTAATGTTTCTCTAGTTCTAGGACCATCCCCATTGCATCAACAAAAGGATCAAATTAAATTTCTCTTTTCAATCTCAATTATAAATTTGTAATTTTAATTCCAACTATTGGAAATGCATTATATATATATATATATATATATATATATATATATATGAGTTTTTTTTATTGCACATAATTAGGTGTGTGAATATAATGCTATTCTTATTCTATAGGGTATTGAATTTATCTATTAAGAAAACTGTAATGGATATTATGTAAATATTAAGTGTAGAAGACCAAGTTATAAGTAACAACAAAAGGGTAAGCGAAGGTGCTAGAGGCATCATTTTTGGTATATTTTTTGGCCTATGGGCATTGCCCCTTGAAGACTTGGGAATAGTTGGTGGGAGGGAAGTTGTCGAGGTAGTGCCTAGTGCAACAATATTGAGGGTACTAAAATCAACACATGCATCTTTGCATCCATCGACAACTTGCAATTCTACAATGAAATTGGCATTTTGTTGTTGCGGAAATGTAGTGTTTTGCAGGTGGTGTTTGAGGAAGTTATGGACAGAGGGAGATCAAATTCATCAATGACATAAATGTCATAGGTGAATAGATTGTTGTCTCCATTTGTAGTATATTCAATAAGTGTTGCAAAAGGCCATCATAAGGTTTTATATTTGAGCAAGTCATCATAGTCCCCAGTGTTGCAACTGCCTTAACTAATTCCCACATCGAAGGAGTAGTCAATACATTGATGGAGAGGTATATCATTAGATTTTATTGGAGAATAGTAAGTCATATTCACATTGGATATTTTTCCAATTGATCTTGCATCAATGCTTACATCAATCATTTTCTTCGAATCAATCTTTTGTTGATTTCTTTATTTTTTACATCCTTTCAATCCACACCATAGAGAATAAATCACTTATGTTGTCCATTTTCAAATTCTTGATCATTTATATCTTTACCTTTGGAATTTCAAAATTAAGTGTAATGATCCAAAAGCTTAAAATATCATAATAGAATAGAAGTACACACCATGTACAAAATATGAGTGTGGATCACAACTCTAAGATAGATAAGTTACACAATAACTCTTTAAACAATAGGAGAACCTCCTCCACATAACCAATTACATTCATACACCACAATTCACATGTCTACAATAATGCACACATAATCTCTATATATACCTATTCACACCTACACATGAGGCCCCTTTACTATTATGATGACCCTATTACATATATATTTACAAATTACATGTACATTTAGCCCCATATATGTCCACCCGACCCCCTCCTCCTCCCCCTCCCCCCCTTGGGGTTATATCATATACATTTAAACCTATATATTCCCCCTTTGGGTCATAACATAGTACCCTCCTTCAAAATCTTTGTCTTTAAAGCTTTGCAATTAAAGACTTCACATGTGATGAAACCAAGTAATATGATTTTCTTATGTTCTTTCTTTCTTCTTTCCATTGATGATGATCCATCCATCCAAAATCAATTATTTTCGGTCGTAATCCTTGGTGGCTAGTTGTTGCATAGTTTTCTTTCCCTTGATTCCATGTATTGTCATTGAGGCTTCTCCACTTTGTAGTTGTTGTTGGTCTTTGATAATAGCTTGTTGAAGAGTGGTTTTGTGATGCCTTGTTCCATGAATATTGGCAAGTATTCCATATTCTTCCTTGATAATGATATTATCGACCTTCTGTTCTTCCTTGAAATATTTCTTGGTAATGAGGGTGTTGATATGGTTTCACATTTGATGGTTTTTCTTCACTTTGCACACCCATTTCATCTATCTTGTTTTCCGAGACAATGTCATCCTTGATCATCTTTTCTTGGTCTTTGATTACTCTAGTCTTGGAGATAATACCATCATATTTGGCATGTACATCTTCTAGATGGAGTTCAACTTATCCAAGTATCTTCTATTGACCTTCTTGAATCTTGTCTTCTTTCTCCTTTTGAAGCTGTAATGTGACCCCATCTATCGAATTTTGACTCCCTTCTTCAATTCTAGATTGCATTTCTGATTTTACCTCATCAATATTTAGGGATTCCTCAACCTTTTTGAAAATTTCATTTTCAAGTCTTTTGGTGGATTATTCATCCAAGATCCTTCTTTCTTCTTGATTTTGACAATTTTTCTTTTCTTCTTTCAATCTTTTAACCTCATCCAATACTTTTTTATTATGGTTTCATAACCTACATATCTCTTCATCTTTCTTTTTCAAATCCTTCCTTGACTCTTCATTTTCATGTTTTCCTTTGCTACTTTTCTTGCTTTAAGTTATTAACCTCCTTAATGAGTGATTCATTAAGCGATCGTATCTTAGATAGCTCCTCACCCTTATTCTTAACATATTCATTTGCTTCTTTTAATTCTTCTTGAATTCTATACATTGCCTCCATTTTTTAGTCCTTTATCCATTTGTTTGAGAACAATTCTTCAAATACTTCCCATCTGGCGCTTCATCTAGTATCTTTATCAAATCTATACCACCACTTACAAGCTTCACGATTCAAATAAAGACATGCCCAAAAATGAGTCTTTCAATTTTTCCTTATCATCCTCAATCATTCCCCAAGATTAATTTCATCTTTATCTTCATCTCCATTAAAGATATGTATTGCTATTTATTCTTAATTGAGGTCTAACCCAAACCTCAACTTACAATCTCAATATATTAGGAATAATGATATCAAATAGTTATAATCCTTGTTCTAACATAATATTCAATGTTTTCTATTTCCAATGGATTTTGAATCATCTCAATCAGACATCTCAATCAAAAGTTATGATAGTTTTAAGTAAACATACCTTTGAAACCCTGATTTGGAGTATGTCCTTCTGGTTGACCTTCCTTCTGATGTATTTATGAAATTTCGACCCTTGTGAGTCTGAAATTTTGGCCTATAGTACTCTGAAATGTCTTCTTTGCAATGCCATAGGTTTGATCAATATTGGATGTGCCAAGTGAAACTTAGGGTAACTTTCCCAAACCTTGCTAATTTTTAGCCTTTCTGGGTGAGTGAACTTATACAGAATGCCACACGTCCAATATTTGATATATGATTATGAATATTGTACCGGAAATACTTTGGACTTTACTCTTTCAAATTCAATTGGTCTCACTGAATTTGGATCCTCACCGAAGAATATATGACTATTTTACCCAGAACACTTGTTTGAGACTAGTAATAGGACTAGTAAAAAACCTTACCTTCCACAGAGTGTATCTTTGAAAGTATAATGACCCAGAAGATGAAATTGTTACCACAGATACCTTGATATGTTTCCTAAATAACATCTAATTTTCACTTTCTGAAGCATCACGGAAAAAAAGTTATAGTAAAAATTCCAAGATGACTCGCTTGAAGAAGAAAAACCCTAGGGTTGATGCTCTAATACCAAATGCAATGATCCAAATACTTAAAATATCATAACATAACAGAAGTACACACCATGTACATAATATGAGTGTGGATCACAACTCCAAGATAGATAATCTACTCAATAACTCCTTAAACAATATGATAAATTCCTCCACATAACCAATTACATTCATACATCACAATTCACATGTCTACAATAATGCATATATGATATCTATATATACGTATTCACACCTACACATGAGGCCCTTTTACTATTAGGCCGACCCTATTACATATACATTTACACATTACATGTACATTTATCCTCATATATGCCTCCCCTTATGGTCATATCATATACATTTAACCCTATATATTCCTTGATGGAGAGGTATATCTTTAGATTTTATTGAAGAATAGTAAGTCATATTCACATTGGATATTTTTTCCAACTAATCTTGCATCAATGCTTACATCAATCATTGTCTTCGAATCAAACTTGTATTGATTTCATTAGTTTTCACATCCTTTCAATCCACACCATAGAGAATAAATTGCTTATGTTGTCCATTTTCAAACTCTTGATCATTTATATCTTTAAATTCGAAGTTTCAAAACTAAGAGAACGATATACCGATGTTTTAAGCTTAAATTTCAACATTCAACATGAGTCAATAGTTCCTAATTCATACCAATGATAAAGAACAATAGTTACAAATTACAATTTTGTAGGGAAATAGGGAAAGAGTGGACTTGAAATGATCAGCAAACACCTCCTAAGATGGTAAAAATTATATATATATATATATATATATATATATATATATATGTTTGTGTGTGGTCACAAATGCACATGGGTCAATGATTGTATTAAGTATTTTACAAGATAGTGTTTCCTTATTGAGAAACTATGCATTTCAACATTTCTTTTATACTTGTTGTAACGTGGGCTTTTTCTAGTGACCATTAGATGGGGATCTCTTTTTTGGAATTTGAATTGAGTTAATTCATGTTTTGTGTAGCTATGTTTAAAGCATTACTAGCCTAGTAAGCATATACATTGTTTTCTTCTTACCCAATCTAATAATACATAACTCAAAACATTATACTGTCACTCTTGAAGAACTCAAAACATTATATTGTCACTCTTGGGTGGTTATGATGAAGGTATGCCACGTTCTTTTAATTTCTCATTCTCCTCAAAACGTCGACTTAAAAGCAAACGCTAATACCTAATCATCTACAAATTTCTTTTTGGCTGCAACTTGTGGCATTGCATGTTCAATATCTCACTTAAATGAAAAAATGTTGTGTTTCCATTAACTAAGGTAAACATGACATGGCAATCAACTAGGAAGTGAAAAATAGCAAATGCTAATACCTAATCATCTACAAATTTCATTTTGGCTGCAACTTGTGACATTGCATGTTCAATATCTCACTTAAATGAAAAAATGTTGTGTTTCCATTAACTAAGGTAAACATGACATACCAATCAACTAGGAAGTAAAAAATAACATATTGTTATTGAATGACACAATACAAGATACATAAAAGGAAAATATTATATAACACTATCAAAATAGTATTCATTAAAATATATTGTTGTGTATAATGATAAATTTATTTAAATTTAAAATTAATATTTTTTTATTATTAGTTATTTAAAAAAATAATAATTTTTATTATTAAAAATAAAAAATAAAAAATTAATATTTTTTTTTTATTGCTACCTAACCATAAATCAAATTATGCAGATTATGAAGATTATGAAAGGAATCAATCCCTTTATTTAAGTTGGATGATACAATATAATTAGTTGTGACATAGTGTCCAATAACCTCAATACAATCTCCTAGTTAAATTGAAATAAAAAAGATTAACGTCAATATGATCTCCTAGTTAAATTGAAATAAAAAAGAATAAAAGAGAAAATTTTAAAAATGTTATTCTATCAATTTACACGATACTCAATAAAAAGATTCTTTAAAAAGATTATCAATTTACACGATACTGAATAAAAAGATTCCCTAAGAAGAGCTTTTCTAATTAAGGTAAAACAACAAACCCAATACATAACTTTTCACATGCAAAGCAAAACTTGTAATTAGTCTTTTAAATTACAAATATTAAAAGTTGGATATCTAATTGTATATCAATACAAATATTATTTTCTTCATATCATCACGGACTCAAAGTTATTTTCTTCTTATCTTTTATTAAGTCAAAGTAACTGACTCTATTTTAGCAAGTCCAAATAATATTGTTTAAGTCTAAATAATATTTTATTTTCTTGATTTGCAAAGAATTTTCAATTTTAATTTTAATTTGTCATGATTTTAATAAACTTAATTATATCAATTTTTAAGGATTTATAAATAGGGATTATCAAACTTTGAATTTTCAATTTTAATTTTAATTTGTCATAATTTTAATAAACTTAATCATATCAATTTTTAAGAATTTATAAATATGAAATTATCCAACTTTTTATACGCATTAAAATTTGATATAATTAGTTTATATATATATATTTCATAAATTGGTATATCTCTTTTATTAGTATAAAAGAAAAATAGAGAAAAAATAAAATACATGATTTTAATAACTTAAATATAAAATTACCAAAATCAATTTAACTTTATTGAAATTAAAAGATTAAAAAATAAAGGGAAAATCAAAAGATAAAAAGATAAAGGCAAAGGAACCAAAGGCAAAATAAAAGGTGAGTAAGATTATACTACTAACAGTATATGAACTTGCATAATAATGCCGTTTCTCTGTTTCTCCATGTAAAACCTCGTGCAAATAGAATCCCCATCCGATAAGTAAGGCCAAGAAAGAGATATGTGGATGTTGTATTCAATAGCCGATCAATATTATTGGACAGTAGAAGCTCGTAGCAATGTTGGGCCCTTATCCGACTTTGATTTAGATGCTCACAGAATCCGCTTTTTGTGATTCGGTTCTTGTTTCACAGACCCCATTGCAGGCTTGAAGCTATAAACTGCCCCACGCTTCAACCTATTCACGCAGTATCCTCCTAGGGGAGTCCTACAAATATTTTGTATCAAATCGGTGGGGATTCAATTTTTTTTTTTCCAGCCATGCTTACAGAAACTGTCATGTTTACAAATGAGAGTAATGCCACCGAAGGTATTGCAGATGAAGAAAGAAATCCACTGGCCACTCCACACAGTAGAATGCTGGGAGGCACAGAGGAAAGCTGGTGCAAGGCCCTGGGTTGTGGAACAGGAGTCACAATACTCGCCATGCTCTTTTCTGAAAGCGTGAACCCATCCGAGTTTGAGGAGGTGGTTCATACAGTTCAAAGAACCCACCCTCGCCTTCGCTCTCAGCTCGTTTGGATTCATGGCAAGCCTGCATTCTCTGTGTCTCCACATCCCTATGTAGAAGTCCAAGTTGTGGACCATGTGAGGACTTCTGAGATTCTATGCGAGATCTCAAGCCCAGATAGAAGCAACCCATCAAGCGAAAACTCCAGTTCTGATGGGATTAATGTTGAGAGTGATAATGACAGTTCTGATACAGATTCTCAAGACGTAGGGTTGAGGGATTGGCAATACCTTCTGGAGCATGAATTGAATACCAATGAATGGTCTGATCAATCTGATTTTCAGATTCCTAAGGATATGTTCATTGCTAGATTGTACCATCTTCCTCGTGGGTATTATCTGGCTATACTGAGGTTGCATACTTCAATCTGTGACAGGGCCTCTGCTGCTACAATCCTGACACAAATGCTGGAGGCGTTCTATGAGAAAAAATATGGCCATTCTCCTCCCCAAAAGGCATCCAATTCTCAGACAGAGAAGAATGGATGTCATGAAGAAAACATAAATTATATGGCTATAGAGGATGCAATTCCCATAGGCCAGGCCAACAAGCCCTTCTGGGCTCATGGGGTTGACTTATTGGGATATTCTTTGGTGTCCAGGAGGCATGCTAATCTGCCATTTGAGGATCCTAATTCTCCTCGCCATTCGCAAATCGTTCGTCTGCGTTTGTGCTCAGAGAAGACAGCTCAACTTCAGAATGTAAGTTGATAATCTGTATAGATAGATAGATAAGATAGTTTTGTGGCATTGCAGCAAGTAAATAGCCAATAATGTGTACTCTTTGATTTTAGTAGTATCAGAAAAGTCATATGAGGAGGATAGGAATTGTGTTGTAACTGTGGATATGAAGTCCATAAGGTCTATTGCCTAGTGATAACTAGGTCAATGAGGAGGATAAGAATTGTCCTGTAACTGTGGATAGGAAGTCCATAAGATCTATTGCCTAGTGATAACTATGTCATAAGGTCTATTATCTTCCGTGTTAATAGAGTTTATAG
The DNA here is from genome assembly GCA_009831015.1 of Picea engelmannii. NCBI lineage: Eukaryota > Viridiplantae > Streptophyta > Pinopsida > Pinales > Pinaceae > Picea > Picea engelmannii. The sequence continues at coordinate 28,871 of ML793396.1, forward strand.
TCCATAAGGTCTCACATTTGTGCATTGTTAATGCCAGTAAATGGCACACTAGGTTTTATTCTGTACGTTATGTGATTGTAAATTAATGAACTATCAGTTCTACAATTTCATGAGTATCAATTTTGATGTTGATGGACTGCCACCACAGGTTTGCAAGACAGAAGGAACAACAATGTGTGGAGCTTTAACAGCAGCTGGGCTTAAAGCCACTGCCATTCTCAAGCAGCTTGGCAATCGCTCGGAGCATTACTCTGTCATAACTCTGGTTGACTGCAGAAATCTCGTTGGCAACAGCCTATCTGATCATAGTGTTGGTAAGGATTGCCAATTCCATATTTGCATCAATGCATTATTTTGTTTTGAATCACTACTGCTTCTTCAAATTTTTGTCTAGCTTTCACAGTATGTTTTTGTAATTCATTTACAGTTATTGGTTTCTGTAGGTTTAATTTATTTTATAGCATGATTTCTTGTACTCTAGGAACTGGATTTTTTCTAGTGTGAGCACTCATGTTGTTCATGGTAGATATATTGTATAGATATACTTATATTCAATAGGAAAGCAATTGTTTCTTAGATATAGGCGTGGTTCTACCAGCTGTAAACAGTATTAGTATATCTCAATTGGTATACCTTTTATTTTTTATCAATTTTCTTCTGATCAGTTCTGTGTGAGTATTTGTGTTGCTTTCCTTTACCCTTATTTTGGTTGATTGTGGGCATGAAGGTTTCTACCATTCTGCTATTATGAATACCCATCATATCAATGAAATAGTGGACTTTTGGGAGCTGGCCAGACAATGCTCAAATGCACTTGATACTTCTATGAAGAATCGAAAACATTTCATAGACATGAGTGATGTCAACTTCCTTATGTGCCAAGCAATTCAACATCCTTCCTTAACTCCATCATCTTCACTTCGCACTTCACTCATTGTTGTATTTGAAGGCCCCATGGTGGACGACATGGGTGAATTGAAAAAGGCAATAGGTTTAGAGGATTATATGGGATGCTCTTCTGTTCATGGAGTAGGACCTTCTCTTGCAGTTTTTGATACAGTCAGAAATGGAGCTCTAGATTGCGCATGTGTATATCCTGCACCTTTACATTCCAGAAAACAAATGCAAATGTTAATTAAATGTATGAAGAGTATCCTCATTGGTGCTGCTAAGCACTGAGAGAAAAAGATAGTGTGCAGTGCAGACCTTGACAGAATCCTGACTCTACAAATGGGACAAAGGATATCTTCTAGGAAAAATTCAGTCCTCAAACTAAGGGACATTGTCTTATGTAGCCGTTGTTTTCGCTCATGCAAAGTATTGTTTTTTCTAGCACAGAGTTTTATCATTCAAAACTACCATATGATAAACAACGATCTTATCTCTCAACTTGCAAGTATTGTTTATATTTTTCCTTAAATCCCATTTTCAATTTGTTGAAAATACAACATATGCAAGTGTGTCCAAACTCGGAATCCTTTTGTGACAATAAGATGCAAGACAATAAACTAAGTCCTTATGTCCTTGGAGCACCTGCTACATGCGAAATTCAAGAAAGAACCTAGTGTAATCAAGGAAAATAATATAGCCTAAATCCAAAGAAATGCAGAGGTTTCATCTTTCCATAGGCGCATAATAATATTGTATGCATAAGATAGACTATATACATAACACAAATTCTCTCCGCTTTCTTTTATCCATTGTCACCTAGATGGCCCTGGTTAGTTTTGTAGTCAAAAGTGGTCAAATCTCGCAGTCAATGGTTACAGAATTATTTGATATTGTTGTCTGACATAAGGTTGTCTGCCTATCTGTTGTAGTTATCTATAAACTGAAGCATAACTAGAGGTGTTCTAGGTTTCAGCGGATATTTTAGTCTCTGATAATCATATGTATAGCACAGAGAAGTTCAATGCAATTCTTCACTAATAAGAAATATGTTAATAGATAGTAACCTTTCTTTCCTATTAGTGAACAAACATTTATATTCAGTTGGTATACATATTGCAGGATTTCAAAACAAAAGGTTCAGAGTTTCCAATTGGCAGGAATTTCTCAAAATGCTTAAATGCTGGCTTGATAAAAAATACCTATGAAGCATATTAAACTTCATGTTTCCAAAACTATTTCAAACAATTTGCATTTAAATGGTAATAAGTTCAATACTTTTTTTTCTAAGGAAATGTATTCTTGGAAAACTCTTGGAAAACTTTTCCATGATCCATAAACTTTTCCATGATCCATGGATGGTAAGCAGGGTAATCTGTTGACCTTAATTACGGGGCCTTGCATTGGGGGAATCAAGAATCAAGAGAATCGAACCTATGATAACAACAAACATGATAAACTCACATCTAATTCTAAACTAATTAAACTAACCTCTAAATTAATAATTTCTATACCTATAAATAAATTCACATATATACTTAAAAAAACTTGATACTAAATAGACCCAATTCTTTTGATTTAAATTTAAAGGGATTTCTCGCGAATGAACTAGGATTACTGTAGGTAATGTATGAACTCTTTTCAAGTGTGTTTTTTTTCTGTCTCGGGTCAAAAGTAGAGAAATTATATGCAAAATTCAACCTTGCTATGCAGTTCATATATCATGTAAATATATTGTTCTTTGCTCTCTCTATGATGAAGCCGACAATATGTTGATTATTTTTGAAATACACTTACAACATTATTGGCCTTTTAAAGTGTTTGTCTCTTTGCCAAATCTGCAACCTAAACGTTGCATCCATAAGGCTCGGGTATTGAATGCCCCTGTCATAGATTTATCCCTGATCTCACTTTGATTAGCAAACTTAAGCACCTTAAAAAATTTAAATTTAAATAAGACATATAAAAGGCTAACATAATGTTAGCCATGTAAATTCTTTGCTTTGTATGAAGACGCCTATTTACCACTCTTATTTATGTTAAAAGTTAATGAACATTATGTTGCCATGTCTATCCATCTAAGCAAATGCCATATCATTGTATGAAATGAGTTTTGGTTCATCAAATTAGAAAATTAGTTTGAGTAAACCGGGTGCATCTAATTTATAAAATAATTTATAGAGTAAGAGATGCACATGATTTGTGTGAAAATAGTCACAAGCATATTAGTTGCAGTGAGATAACATTAACTAAGTTTATAAAGTAAGAGATGCACATGATTTATATGAAAATAGTCACAAGCATATTAGTTGTAGTGATATAACATTAAGTAAGTTTCCATGAGGTTTGTGTTTGAGCTTGAGGGGTATATGTTTTTGGTACAGTATTGTTTTTGTAATCATTAATCTTTATCATGTTAGATTCATTTATATATGTTTCTCTTTAGTGGTGTGTTTCTTGGCTTTGAGTTTTTAAAAATCCTTTATGACTTAGCGAGGACTATAGGAAGGATTATTTGATATAAATTCAGCTTTTGAAATTCATGACAATTTTTTTTTGAAGTTAAAGAGAATAACAGTTTCCTAAATAGTTCTGCAAATTCATTCCTAAAGTTTACCACAAGGTAATGAGAGTCCTCATGGAGATATTCATGTTGATATTTTTATTTTTGAATGACATTGTTTGTGAAACATATAAAATGCATGTGTTGCATGGTTATTTTTTCAATTGCATACCTTTGGAGGCCACAAATTGGACATACATGGAGTATGGGATCTACATTCTTGGCATTGCCATAGTATCTACAATCTATTTAAATGTTTTTTCTTATTTTAGTTTTTGGATGAGCTTCACAATGTTTCATAGTTGTTCGTGATACTTGGCTATGCTAGAATGCTTGTTGTTTTCTCTTGTTGGTTCAAGTATTTTGTGACACTCCATTTTTAATATTGAACAAATTGGGTCAAGCCTTCCCATTGACCGAGGTTAACTAGAACGTTTTTCAATGTGTATAGGATTTTACAGACAATAATCATTGTGTGTGTATGTTATAGAGGAGGCGTAGATAGAAAATTGCTAGCATGTCTATTAGTTAGGAAATATACGACAATGTGTAAAAACACAAAACCAGATTTTTCAAAGGACAAAAATAATTTTTTATTTTTATTTTGTTAATGAACGTTAGTGATTATGATTTGATGTTGTGCCAAGAACACACTAATATTTTTGGTATACACGTAGGTACACTCATATCTCTACCCAGATTAGTTGAAAGGGTACCATGTTCTTAAAGGGTATTGAAAGCCAATATGAATAAGGAATTTTGGGAGGAAGCCTTCCTTACGATGATCTTTCCATAAACCTTCAACTTAAATTTTTGTTGTTGTTGTGTGAATTGTGAAATGGCACAGTGAGAACCCTCATATTTCCTTGATCTTCAAATGGTATGATGCCAAAACATTGTCATAACTTGCATCGTGATACACATATATTATAGTAAGTGGACATGCACTTGGCAACAAGTATTTTAACAGAAGTACATAATGACTCGTGCAAGTATTAGGTGTAAACCAGCAAGGGTGTGTAGGGTGTAATATGTGTACACAAGTGCATAGGATAAGAGAGAAATAATATANTATATATATATATATATATATATATAATATTTTTTTACACGTGTATACACATATTACACCTTAAATATAATAAGAGAGAAATAATATGGAAATGTGTTAATTTTGCATTCTATATTAACACTGCTTTATACATGTGTGTTTATTGTTTTTCTATACATCATACCTCTACTTATAGGAAAGGGATATAGATTATCGAATATGTCTTAAAGTTGTGTGGGATCTAAAGTATGGATTATGTTAATAATTCATTGTATAACATGTAGCAAACATAAGTAATAATGTTGGAGGCCGATACAATTGAAATCTACATGTGACATTAAAGTTATGATACATGATGTTTACAAAGCAGTGCCACCTATCCATATGTGTTACCTATCCATATATAATGTATAATAATATAGTAAAATCCATGCAACTTGGACACTATAGTTTTTACATAACCTTGGTACCTTTAGATTTACAACCATGTATGTTATTTCCCACTACTTTTTCTTTATTTTTGATATTATCTATATAAGGCATATCGATATGGTTTATTGTTTATGAGGCATCATAGACAATCAACCATATCTATATGTGCTATTGTTGACGCTTGAATCCATTAGGACCAAAACGACAACCTCAAAGGGATACAAATCCCCCTTGTGTTTTTATAGAGGTGGTACTCCTCTTTTTTTCAAGATTTTCTTGGAATTCTAGATTTTTAAAATAATATAGGACCTTGAGAAAGTCCGCCGTGATATTCAAAGAAATATAAAGATTGCAGAAAAATAAAAAGTTGTGTTTTTAAAGAGAGTTCCCGAGAGATGACCATGAACCTTACACCTCACATATTTGAAAAAGATTAACAAAATTTCCTCAGATCCATCATAGTTAAACTTATCACATAAAATAAAAGAAGATGGTCTGCATGCATAAGAGAACTTTAATAGAGTAAACACATGGGGAGCTCAAATAAAGATAATGATAGATCAATCTCAAATATTTTATACTCAAAACTTAGAGTTATAAAATATAATCAAAACTGATCCTGAAATAGTTCTTTTGAGATTTCTGAAAAATATAGAATATGTTACAAAGCCTTGAAATTTAAACACGTTTGTCCTTAGGATTCGGATTGGGGCTCCCGCGGACTATAAAAAAAATATAAACAAGAAGTAAGCTGTGGACAGAAGATGGTGGGCGATGACAGAGTAACAAGACCTGGAAAGAAGACAGAGAGAAGTTATCAGATTTCGGTTAAACCTTTCTAGTCAAAGAAGTAGAGTATCTGGATGAAAAACTGATAAAGAAAACAAGATATGATCAACATGAACTTACTATGATGGTCTCTCTCTCGTTCACTTGTTTGCTGCTGTCCTTTTATTGTCCTCATTGACGATTATAGGAACTGTCTCAACTGTTGCTTCTTGGTAGTCTTTAGTTAGTTTGTCAATTTCCTTTTTAAACCAATCTTCGATGTAGTTTTTCATTGGTGCAACATTTATTTCATGCCTGATTTTAATATTGAATAACTCGGCTTCCAAGTCTCTTAAATAATGATAAATTCCATGTATTGCCTTGTTGATATCTTGATTTTTTTACAGAATATTCAATCAGCCAATTGTCTATCTCTTCTTCATTATATTCAACTATACCATAAATTTGTTCAGCTGATAACCCCTTAAATATCTCAACTTGTTCATCAAATTTTTTCTTTGTTAGAAACATTGAACTGAGAATTAACTCAGGGTCTTGTACCTCATCAATGCTTCCTGCTAGATATATCTCCGTGAGTCTTTTAAACAATTCTTCTCTTTTTAGTATGGCTTCGTTGCATGCTTGGCCAATGTTATTCAAATTCTTGATCTTTTCCTTCCAACAAACATTTAATTGTTTTATTCGACTTGGAGAAGGTAGATCCTCTTCTATTCTTTTTAGTTCTGTCATATTTGAGACTTTAATTCCAAATGGAAAGACAACATCAATGAAAAAACCTTCTTCATTTTTAAAATCAACTTGCAAATACTCATGAAAAACATGTGCCCTTGAGCCAAAAGAAACAATATTTTTTGATATCTCCCATGCTTTCGTTATCAATGCCATTCTCTTTTTAATGTTTCTCTCTACATAACTTCAAACTGTTGTGAATAAAATTGAAGGTCCTATTAGTGCCGTTGTTTTTTCAGTTAGAGTCGGTCTTACTCGAGTCAGAGTCCGTGTGTCAAAGCGTGTGAGGTCAGGTACTGAACAATGAGTGGGTTGAAGTCAACAAATGGCTGGTTATCCCTTGGAGTCGGGAAGGGATGTCAAAACCAAAACATGTGTAAAGGGTAAAGGTATTTTCCCAAAGAGTCGGGTCTTGCCCAAAGAGAAGGTCTTACATTCCGAATGTCAAGGCAAGTTGTTAAATGGAAGTCGCGTCGGCAGACGAAGTAACCATCATCAACTCATTATGAAGTCAGAAAGAATGAAAAATCACGGCGCTCGTATCACATATGCTTTACAACTCTTATTGGTTGTACTTTGCACACTCCGGAGTGTACCCGTCGTGCGGATATACTGCGAAAATATTTAAGATTGCTTTGAAACCTCCAGTCACCATGAATTCAGTGTCCCCTGACATGTTTTCATCTCTCGCCCGCCCAATTATAAATTACGAGCGCTCTGCATGTATTCTGTTCACCAGCCAAGTTTATGCACTGCCTGTAATTCTTCTCGCAAACCCAGTTCAATTGAGATTACCGCCTTTGGCCTGTGCCAAATCTACCGTGTGCAGAACAAATATGTGTTGCACCATGATGACATCCCATAACATAAGGAGGGGTACACAAAGTGGCAGGAATGCTGGGCCCGAGCCTCAAATATTGACGTTTGTCAACGAAGATCCTGAGGTCAAGGCGTCTTTTGAACAGGTTGGATGCATGACCTTTTGTAGAAAAATCCAAGGATTCAACATGAAGCTAGCAAAACAGTTCGCACTCAGGTTCGATGGGTCCTGCGCGGTAATTGCAGGTGTTGCTTTCCAGGTGCTAGAGGAAACTTTGTCGGCCGCAACGAAGATTCCTACGCATGGTGAAAGGTTATTTAAAGGCATGTCGTTGGATGCATGATACTATGAAGACTTCATCAAGAAAGACTGTTTAGGCGAGAGAGTCGAAACAGGCATTCCAAGTAGATATTTGCAAGAGCCCTTTCGGAAACTCCTGGGAGTAATTAGGAAATATTTTACTTGCGAGGGAAGGTTTGACAGAATACATTCACATCACATTAGATTGTTAATGCATTTCATAGAAAGGAGACCGTTAAACCTGCCCTTCTTCTTGCACCAAAGCCTCTGAGAAATGGCAGACAACGCCCGAGCTAAAATAGATCAGCCGAAGAGGAAACTATCTCATGTCTCACTGATTAAATTGATGGTAGTTGAGGAGTTATGGCGATTGGAAAACGACTGAGATTTGTTTCTACTTACAGCGGGCTTTCCCAAGGATCCAAAAGGAGATTTCCCTCTACCCACAGGAAGGGTAACATCACACTGCGTAGAGGATGAAGAAAGAAGTGTTGCGAAGGAAGGAAAAACGTTGAAGGCCTTGTCCCTCCAACAGTTGATACCTCAGAGAAGGGGCAGGCCAAGGAAGAACAAGGAAGCCGTGGAGACCTGAGTCTCGAGCGAGCCGTGCGCAAAGTCGACCGCTGAAGATTTTCTCATGCGTGCCATTCGGGTGGAACTTGTCGAAGGTACAAGTCGAGAGAGCTGGGGCAAAAGGAGGAGAACAGACACCGAACACACAGATGTTCGTGAGCCGTCGCAACAACTGAAGCAAGCACAATGTTAGAATATAATGGATGTGCTCATTTTACCGTCAACAATATCACTATTGTCACCCAACCATAGGCCGAGCCACCCTTTGAGCACCTTAACCTTGACAGAGAATCACTCCGGAAGAAAAACCTAGGCTAGATAGCCAAACAAAGGGTAGCGCACATTTTCCCAAGGATAGTGCACCAAACAAGAGCTGATCAGATAGTCCAAACCATAACCAAGAGATAGTCCAAGCCAAAACGCAATCTGCTAGCTGCAACAGCTGCAACAACAACTCTCCTCAAAACTTGCGCACAAACTAGGAAATTGCAGTGCGCACAAGTGTTGCTCTGCAATTTTGAGAATGCTTGTCAGAATGAAGACCGACCTTTTGTATTTATACTAATTCTGGCTAACTGCCTGGGACGACTTCTCATTCTGGGTGTCTATTTACTTAGTATATAATATTTCTTTTGGCCGAATTCTTCTCTTGTAGGATAATAACCTAATACCAATTATCCTCTTGAGATGACTTGTCTTCTAAGGTTATTAGCCAACTCATCAGGGTTTCTTCTTTCTTCCTGAAATATTCTATTCTTTTTAGGTTTACACGTGGAGGTAAATACCTCCCGCAACTACCATAATATTAACACTCCCTCCTAGCTAGGGATGTATTACAGGTAATGGTCTTGAGCACAAACATACCATTCACTTGGTAACATCAACATAGTTGTATAGACTAGATCATGAGCACCATCATCACCATCAGTGTCATCAACTGCATCATCTCTCGAAAACATACTTTATCTGAGTAATTTAGACATGATGCTGGATAAGTCACTCACACCACAAAGTGACACAAGAGCCATTCTTCTAATCTGGACATATGTCCTAGAAGAATAAATGTCCTGAACCATTTTTCGTTTGGGAAAGCTCTGTCCATTGATCATCCATCTAGCTGATAATCATTTTAAACACTGTTGATAGTCTTCAAGGCAATCAGAACAATATCATTCAATAGAACACAACCGTGTCTATCCATAATAGTACACAACTACAATCTAGTGGTACACTACCACACCAAGTAGCACACAGGTACTTGATTAGTGACGTATAGTCACCAACAATGGAACATATCCACCACAGTAGTATACATATAATGTCTAGAGACATACAATCTTCATAACAATCATTTGATATCAACTTGCACAGAAACAATGTTATGATATAAATTGAATCATATGGGCCATTCTTCCACTCACATATGTGATATCTTGGAAGAGCATCTGCCCTTAAAAGGTAAAACATCAATGATGAGCTATCTGGACTATTCTTCTCAAGCAAGGAAGAATAACTGTCCTGATTTCTGAACCTGAACCATTCCTCTGACACTAGACGAGGTGTAACTTGGAGAGAATGAGTCTGCCCTAAGGAATCTCTTTCCCTGATTGCTGAACCTGGACCATTCACCACCCTGGGCCATTCCTCCGGCACTAAACAAAGTGCAACCTAAAGAGAATGAATCTTCCCTAAGGAATGACTGTCTGAACCATTTCCTAAGGAAATGACTGTCCTACACCAACCTCCAAAATGAACCATTCCCCATGTTAACCACAATCTGAAATCGCTGTCTGACGAGGCGGGCCAGTCTTCTTGAGTAACCTTCAAGAAGAGAGACATCCCTAGACCATTCCCCATGGTAACCACAATGGGAAATCGTTGTCTGTGGTACATCAACAATCCATCAAACCTTTTTCATTATGAAAATGACCATTCAATCTGGACCATTTTCCGAACTGGAAAATGCCTGTCCGTCAGAAATCTCAAACCACTTTCCAAATCTAGAAAGGAACTGCTCATCCTGGACTGTTTTTCGAATTGAAAAATGACTTTCCATCAATCAATAACACATCAATGCTCCCTCCCAACCTGGGAGTCATCTTTTTCTTTTTCAATAAGGAAGTCATCTCCACGAGCTCCAGCTTGAGTACGTAAACTCTTTCATCTTGGTCAGAATCTTTACCAAAATGTCTGCTTATCTGCTCATCTGTGGAGATATATATTGGAGAACCACTTTCTCCTTTCTGGACTTCATCACAAAGAATGTAATGCTCGATCTCAAATGTACTTCGGTATGGAACACTGGTTTTCTCTGAAGGATTCATATAGCTCTGATCAATAAAGTATATCATTGTTGGATTCCTCTTTGGTTCCTGCTAGCTCACAACATCGTGGCAAGGGTCAAAATGGAACATATCCATGTGGCACTACTTCTATCATCATGAGATCTTTGTCATGGATTGGCAATCCATCATCTTGATCTTCTGAGTAATCATTCTGATACAATATCTCTGTTATAGAAAGTCTTCACCACTCTTCTGCTGTGCATTGGAGGTTCTCCACCAAGTTGTCTTCTTCCATCTGCATACGAGGGTCTCTTTCTAGTATGCCTTAAAGCCTTGAGGTTTCTCTTCATACACTCTTTGTTCAATTTCTCTGGGGAACAGTCTTTGCATTCATCTGATGTAGAACTCCAACCCATGGATATTGCGGATGATATAATGACTCATGTAGAGGTATGTCTGGTTTACTAGTACGAGTAATCATCATAGTCTTCTCCCTCCATCTAGGAGAACCTCTAGTTCTATATCTCGCATTGCTTTCATTCATAAGTCTTCCATACACTGTTCTTCATCACAACTTTCAGTTCCTTTGCTTGATTGCTTTTAGTGAGTTCATATCAGGTTAGTAATATTGTGATTCTTGATACAATGACTAGTTGTTTTGGCTTTTCTTTCTTTCTTGGAATATTCATGTTCTTTCTCATGTTTCTCTTTATCTCTTGGGTCCATGGAGTTTCTTATAGATTCCATGCCCTAGAGATTCCACTTCTTTCTTTCATCATAGGATCACGGATGTGGATGGAAAACCAGGGATAATTTAAGGCTGCTCTTCGAAGAAGACTTCTTCTAAGGTCGAACTGAACACGTACTGCCTTTCATGGCTGCTACCATGGATATATACTTCATCATATTCAATGGATCATAGGATTAGCTCCCTCCTAATCCTTGCTTCATGTATGAGTGTATGTTTTTCTTTTGGAAATATATAATCGACTCCCTCCATAATCCACGCTTCCATCTGCATCCTTATTGCCTTCTGTAAGGTGTCATAAGTATTTCTCTAATTTCTTCTTGATTGCTGACTTCTTCCCATCTTTTACTTCTTCTCTTTTACTTCAAGATTGATTCTGATTTCGACTTATCTTGTAGCTGTTACTTATGTAATAACTTCCACATGAATTGTTTGATGTACTTCATCCTTTCAATTGTATTGTCTGACTTATAGTCATAATGATAACAATCCTTTTTGTTTCTTCCATAGGTATAGTTTCTCTTTGAACACATTATCTTCTAAGAAGTAGATATGCAAGATATGTACAGAAAACATGGTATGTACAAGAAATATGAAGAGTATTGTTACCTTGTATTAGAAGAAGAAGTTTGTTTTATCCTGCTTGGTATTCTTTGTAGGTTCCTTTTCTTCGACAACTGATACTTTGTGTGTCCCCTTCCTTTTCTTTAGCTCTGGACAATGATTCTTGTAGTGACCATACTTTCGATAGTTGAAGCATTGTATTTCTGACATGTCTTTCTCTTTATTTGCTTCTTCCTTGAACCAAACTTCCTTTTGTTCCTGAAATTTTTGAATCTTGTTGTAAAGGCTTGATCACCATACTTCTTTTGGGGTTTCTCTTTTGCACTGATCCTTGATTCTTCTTGAGCACAACAAGTCCAAAGTTCTTCAAATGTAGGATACTCCTTCCTTATGTTCATGCTTTCAGAAAATGCATCCCATGTCTTGGGAAGACTGTTGAGTACTATATTTACTAGTTCCTTCTCTGAGATGATCTTTTCAATAGCTTGTAGTTGATCTCTTAACTGAGATATCCTCACAAAGTATGATGTTATGATGTCATCATCATTCATCTTCAAGTCACGAAGCTCATTCTTCAGACTCATTAATGTTTCTGACTGAGAAGAGGTTTGTTAGGGCATCGTACATCATCTTCGATGAGTCAAGATGGGAGATGTAGGGTATCAAGTGGTCTTTTATAGAGTCCACTATGATACTCATGGCATTGATGTCACTTTCTTTGAACTTCTCCATAACTGCAATGTTCTGCGGTTCCTTCTCTTTTCCTTCTTCAAACTCTAGTTCCACGATCTTTCCTTTCACGATATCCAACACTTTATTCTTGGCAAGGATGAGGTCAATCATTGTCTTCCACGCTCTGAAGTTAGAAGTTCCATCTAACTTGTTTTCTGACTTCATAGAGTAAGTCATGGTTTCTTTGACTTGGTCAACCATAGATTTGTCTAGAAACTCAAACTTGATGTCTTAGCTTGCTGAGAGTACCAGGAGGTGCGCTAGACTGGGGCACACTACTCTATCCAGAAATTAGGTCAATCCCTTCACTTAAGGTGACTCAACAAAAGGATTAGGGTTTCTGCAACTGCACCTGTTAGTAACCCTAGCGACAGTTCTTTGGTAACTGCTCATGCTAGAAACCCTAGCGATAGTTCTTCAACGAGCTTAGTATCCTTATGGCTATGCTCCCTTCCAGTGGTTAGACTAAATGAAGGATGTGTGGGCCCATAACCTTTTAGAATATAATGGATGTGCTCATTTTACCATCGACAATATCACTATTGTCACCCAACCATAGGCCGAAGCCACCCTCTGAGCACCTTAACCTTGACAGAGAATCACTTCGGAAGCAAACCCTAGGCTAGATAGCCAAACAAAGGGTAGCACACCTTTTCCCAATGATAGCGCACCAAACAAGAGCTGATCATGTAGTCCAAACCATAACCAAGAGATAGTCGAAGCCAAAACGCAATCTGCTAGCTACAACAACTACAATGAAAGATCTCCTCCAAACTTGTGCACAAACTGGGCAACTGCAGTGCGCACAAGTGTTGCTTTGCAATTCTGAGAATGCCTGCCATAATGAAGACTGGCCTCCTGTATTTACACTAATTATGGCTAACTGCCTGGGCCGACTTCTCATTCTGGGTGTCTATTTACTTAGTATATAATATTTCTTATGGATGACTTCTTCTCTTGTAGGCTAATAACCTAGTACCAATTATCCTCTTGAGCTGACTTGTCTTCTAGGGTTATTAGCCAACTCATTAGGGTTTCTTCTTGCTTCCTGGAATATTCTATTCTCGTCAGGTTTACATGTGGAGGTAAATACCTCCCGCAGCTACCATAATATTAACACACAACTCACTATTGTTGAGCTATAATAGGAAAATAGAGAGCTGAGACAACAGTTAGCAACGAACACTCTCAAAGCATCAACATCACAAGGCTGCGATGGAAACGTGGTTTGGCTCAAGAGATAGCTTAGGGAAGCGAAGTATACAATCATACAACTGTGCAAAACTCAGAGAACGTCAGAAGAAATGAATGTGAAACACTTCAGGGAATGTGAACCAACCATGGAGAAGGTCTGTGCGGTCTTGGCCAACATGCAGAAGAAGTTGAAAGGGAATGCGGTTCTGCAAAGGCAAGTGATGAACCTGAAAAGGCGCAACTGGTCTCTCAGGAGAACACTTTGGGTATCAAGACTGCAGACGAGACTAGAAGCATGATTAACCGACTTCATTTTTTTTCTTCTCAGATGTGGCGCGGATTTTTTTTCCCTGCATCCTATTTCCTACCGGGAGGTAGGGGCTCTGACAGATACTCATGCAGAAAACATATGACACGCAGCAATGAAATCTCATCCATGGTAGAGGACAAGTGTATGTTAGACGAGCGACAATTTGAAGAAATATATTGTTCTCTAGCTGGGGTCATCATTTTGGAGGCACCTGCAACAGTCTGTAGTCACCCGCCCCATGCACCCATCAACGAACGATCACATGACAAAGATCAAGGCCGTTACAATGTGTGGTAGGAGTCTGACAGAATACTTGATCACCCAGATGCCCTATCAAAGGAAAGCATCAACACATCACTCTCTAATGATGAGATCTTGCTGATGATTGAACCGCCACGACAAAGATGAGCGGCTATGATGCGACTAAGTACAGTCAGTTTCTATTCTTAGCAAAGTGCCATTCGAAGAGCCATCTGACAAAGGGTAGTCGAAACCTAGTTCCTAGGGATAATAGTTAGAGCGTAGGGTATCCCGAGTGGCACACCCTTGTCTATATATTCCATCTTATCGATGTAAGCAAGGTTGGTTGGAAAAACAGTGTAGACAGTGACTATTGAATGTAATTTTGATTTGATTGAAACTTAATGAAAAGGTCTTGAAGCTTTGATGAAAAGATTCTAACGGTGACAGTTTTATGTATTGTGTTCTTTCTTTGTGTATGTGCTTTCCTGTGTTTTTTATATTCACATCTGTATTTTCTGTCTAAATCGAATGTGATTTTGAATCTAGAATTCACCGCGCAGTGCTCTAGATTCGCGCCATTTAGATGAAATGCGTTTCTTGTAAGCGAGCTCTGAATTCATCCCCAACGGTGCTCCGAGTTGCTTCATGTGTTTTTCTCTCGTCGCATTCAAAGATATTAAATGAAAGATTGTTACTCATTTAGCCTTTATCCTCTCGAGTTCAGTCACTGAGTCATTTGTTTCTATCGTTTTCTTAGATCGACTCCATAGACCAAGGTCTTGCTTTCTTTCGCCAATAGAACCAAAAAATATTGTTTAAAGTTGTTAAATCTAGATGATAGCTTAAAGACATATCTTGTACAGAGACCAAATCTCTAGAGAGAACCCTCTCCAGGTCCGAAAGGCTAGTTTCGGGCCTCAAATTTGGTTTGTAGGTTGCCTCTGTCATTCATTTTCTCAGCCGAACGAAGTTTACAGAGCGCTAACATTCTGGCGTCACTGCCGAGGATGGAATTGAATAAATTTTCCCTTGGAGAATGACTAAAGCTATAGTTTTTACCCTTGAGGGTAACAGTGGGGCAAACATTTATATTGGTTGAAACCTTTACCCTGGTGACTCTAGTAAAAGAGACCAGTACCACGTAGTAGCGTCATTCAGAAAACCTGGCTTCGAAGACCATTTATACCAGAGCCAATCTCAACCCTAACCTTGTAGAGCCTGTGTATGATCCCGAGATACTTTTGTGCAGGGTAAGGGAGTAGGCGCAAGACCCATTCTATTACCTAGACATAAATTTGTCCTTTCCCAAGGACGGGGCACAAAGCATTGATGACCTTGAGTTTGATGCCTTGTTCGAACAAACTTTGTTCAGGTCTAAATCAGAAACCATCTTGGAACATATAGTCTTTAACAAGGAGAGGTTTCGATCTCTAATCTCGCAAGCTGCAAATCCCACTAAGAACATCCCCCAAATCCCAAACCCCCCTAGAGAAATGGCTGCTAGATTCACCCCCCTTGTTCTACCAGCCCAATTGCATGATTTTCCCCAGAACTATAGCTAGAGGATCAAGCTATACGATGTTGAAGGAAACATATCCACCCAAAAGCACCTGGATTGGTTCAATGATTTCATTGATCTAGAAGAGGTAGACCACACAGACGAGAAAATGAGGTTGTTCGTGCATAGTCTTTTGGGGGAAGTGAGAAAGTGGTTCAAATCCCTCCCAGCAGCAAGCATTCAAGACTTCGCCACGTTTGAAACATCTTTCATTGCTAGATGGGGAGAAAAAAATAATCCTTTGGAGTTGTTGACACAATACAACAATATGAAGAGAGCACCAGAGGAGATAGTGCAAGAGTTCTTGGCTTTCTTCATGAGGGTTTACAACTCAATCCCCGCCGAAGTCTAGCCGCCTCCTGGGGCTGCATAGTTGCGAAACGCCAACTCCTTTGACAATGATTTCTCCTTGTTGTTGAGGGAGATAAGATCTGCAAATTTAGATGCCATGATGAGTGACAGGATCAAAGTCGAGGTAAAGATGATGGCGTTGGGAAAGATAAAACAGATCTTCAACAGAGGCGGGAAGAAACCCCAAGGGGATGCGCAGCCATCGACTTCTTGACCCGCGGATGACAAGTTTGACTTAATGATGAAGACGATGGAGAAGCTGATGGAAAGGATGTCCATGGGAAACAAACCCCTCACCCGAGAACAACATGACCCCCAACCTAGGAATCAGAACCTTAGAAGAGGCCCGGTCCCGCAGATTAGGAAGAGGGAATAGAGAGACCAGGGTGACCAAAAAATAAGGCCCCCATTCCAAAACAATTACACGGACGAAGATTTTGATCAGATGTTCGAAGATCAAATGCATTGGTGTGACGACAAGGACACGCGCGTTTTTTTGATGAAGGGGAAACATGATCAATACATGAGGGAAAATGACGAAATTATGCTGGAGACAGATGACACGTTGTCTTGGGAAACGAAAGAATTCAGGAAAGGTTATCATAATGCCATCATGCGGTTCCAAAAGCAATACAACCTCAGGAGCAAAAAGGTGTCTACAAAGTCTTAGTAGCCAAATCCCATAAGGGAGCCTCAACAGACGAATCCCATAAGAAAATATTCGATGGATATCCCTTCCACAAGTCGACTGAGGCAAGACAACCCGACCAAGGTTGCGACAGAAAAGGAAAAGTCAAAGGAGGAGGTCCCAAGGAAAGAGCCAGAAACAAGTTGGGAGACATGCACCAAGGAGGTAGAAAAGGTCTCTCCCCATTTTAACTTTGAGAATGAAATGGCCAAGATTAAAATCTTCGTCCATTTCAACAACCTCATCAAGAAAGGAGAATACCAGGATTAGATTATTAAAATACTAAATATGGGGGGGACTCCCGACTCTTTGAACGTCTAGGATGATCACCCTGCCATTTTGTTTGGTCTGCACGTGGAGGAGGCAGGTGAAACTGAGGATGTTCCCCCATTTTATGTCAGTCTCAAGGTCCATGACATGACCTTTCATAACACCATGCTAGATTTGGGTGCGTCGCACAATCTCATGCCCAAAGTGATCATGGACGAGCTGGGTTTGGAAATCACCAGACCCTATAAAGATATTTTTTCTTTCAATTCAAGGAAAGTAAAATGCTCAGGTCTGATCAAAGGTTTGGTTGTGTCATTGGCCCAAATCCCTTCTAAGAATCTAGTTATGGATGTGGTCGTGGCCGATGTACCCCCCAAATTTGGCATGCTATTATCCAAGTCATGGGCCACGAAATTGAAGGGAACTTTGCAGATGGACATGTCGTATGCCACCATCCCTATCTTTGGCCAAAAGAGACGGTTATACAGATAATTAGTGTTGAAATACATGGTGAGTAGTAAGACACAGCCGAATAACCACCCCCTCTGCTCCGTCGACACTGAGATCGACTCCTCCATATTTTACAATGACCTGAGTTTGGAAGAGGAAGAACCAACAGCTGTCATGACTGTCGATGATAAAGCCGCGCGGTGAGAAGCATAGTGCTCAGACCCGAGGAACTGCACGAAGAACGAAATATGGAACATGAGTTTTGATGGAGCCGTCAGCCGGGAAGGAGAAGGGGACGATGTATGGATATGTCCTCCTAAGGTGGCCACAAAAATATTCTCGTACAAACTTTCCTTCAACTGTACAAATAACATGACTAAGTATGAGGAACTGATTTTGGGCTTGATATTTTTGAAAGAGTTGGGCGCAAAGAGGATAGCGATGCATGGAGACTCTGAGCTTGTTATAAACCAAGTGAAAGGCATATACCAATCCAAGCACCCTAGGCTCAGAGAGTACAAAAACCTAGTGCTATACCTCCTCGAAGAATTCTCAGAGTATAACTTATCGGTGATCCTGAGGGGGCATAATCAAATTGCAGATGCCTTGGCCACCTCGGCCTCAGTTTTTAAAATTCTCATTTTTCCAAACAAAAAGTATGAGATCGAAGTCAAACACAGGCTGGTGGTGCCTAATAATATCAAGTATTGGCAGGTGTTTGAGGATGACAAACACGTGGAGAAATTTCTCCAAATGAGCGATGAGTTCGCTAATATAAACATTGATGATGAATGTTGCTGCGATGAAGATGAAAGCGTAGATGCACGTAGTAATGATGACCCTTTCTAGAACCATATAGTTGGGAGGGACATAATACAACTAAAGAACAATATCATCCCAAAGGGATTAGTTCCATTGGAAAAGTTGTTTGATGAAAATGATGTGGCTAGAAATCCCAAGATCACGACAAACAACGAGGATGTCGAGGATTGCAACATCGAGACCCAGGAGAATCTGAAGATAATCAAATTATCAAAGACACTCAGTCCATAGGTCAAACGGGACTATATCAAACTCATGAAAGAGTTTCCTGATGTTTTCTCCTGGAGCTATGACGATTTGAAAGTCTATGACACTAAAGTGATTCATCATGTCATTCCTCTCAAAGAAGACCAGAAGCCTTTCAAGAGAAAGCTAAGATAGATAAATCCTCTGCTGCTGCCACTAATTGAAAAAGAGGTAAAGAAACTTTTCAAAGACAAAATTATTGTTTCTCTAAGGTTTTCGAAATGGGTGGCTAACCTGGTGCCTGTGAGGAAAAAGAGCGGTGAAATAAGGTTTAGCGTGGATTTTTGGAACTTGAATAAAGTCTCACTCAAGGAAAAATAACCACTCCCTAAGATGGACTACATTCTGCAGAAGGTAGTTGGGTCCCAAAAGATGTATATGCTGGATGGTTTTTCAGGTTACAATCAGATCATGGTACACCCAGATGACCAAGAAAAAACATCTTTCACGACACCATGGGGGACGTTCATGTACGCCAAGATGCCCTTCGGCCTGATGAACGCTGGAGCTACCTTCCAAACAGGTGATGGACATAACATTTTATGAGGAAAAGGAAAAATTTATCGTGATCTATTTGGATGACATCATAGTGTACTCAGACTCCGATGAACAACATCTTGGGCATCTGAAGAAGGTCTTCCAAAAATGCAGAAAGTTAGGCATATCTTTAAATTCGAAGAAATCACAGGTCGGGATGCAGGAAGGGAAACTGTTGGGGCACATCATCTCGAAGGAAGGTATAAAGATATATCCCAACAGGGTAGAAGGAATCCTAAAAATTAGCACTCCGCATAGTAAGAAGGAGGTGCAGTCCTTCCTGGGAAAGGTGAATTTCTTGAGAAGATTCATCCTGAACTTAGCGGAAAATTATAAAAAATATCACCAACATGCTCATAAAGGGGAACGAGATAAAATGGAATCCCGAAGCTAGGAAATAATTTGAGGATATCAAGGTAGCGCTGACCAAAGCTCTCGTATTGGCCAACCCGGACTTCATGAAGGACTTCATCTTATTCTCGTTCGCCTCGGAGCATACCATTGCTGGCGTACTGTTACAGAAAGACGATCA
This sequence comes from Picea engelmannii, assembly GCA_009831015.1. Lineage (NCBI taxonomy): Eukaryota > Viridiplantae > Streptophyta > Pinopsida > Pinales > Pinaceae > Picea > Picea engelmannii. The sequence goes on from ML793396.1 coordinate 48,546, forward strand.
TAACTTTGAGAAGCCTATATCCTATTTCAGTAGGATGCTGAGGAATTATTCATTGAGGTATGACATTATGGAGAAACAACCATACGCCTTAGTGAAATCCCTAAAGGAGTTAAGAACCTACCTACTACATTCCCACGTTATCACTTACGTGCCCAACAACCCAGTGAAGGATATCTTGACTCAGCCCGACCCTGAGGGAAGGAGAGGTAAGTGGATCGCCACCATCCTGGAATACAACCTCGAAATCAAGCCCACAAAGCTGATAAAGGGATAGGGCCTCACAAAACTGATGGTGCAATTGAACTGCAACGTCGTGGGAATCAACTTCATTGATGATTTGTCAGAGAATCCTCAAGAAGAAAGAACCACACAGGTGTCTCAGAAGTTCATCGATTCACCTTGGTATACGAACATCATTTATGTGTTAAGGAATCTGCAAGATCCTTCAGAGTTAAGTAAGACCAAGGCCAGATTCTTAAATCTCAAAGCGACTAAGTTATGCATCTTGGATAACTCATTGTATTGGAAAGATATAGGAGGGATATTGCTGAGCTTCCTACTAGAAGATGACGTGGAACATGCCATCAAAGAATTCCACAAAGGTGACTGTGGGGGACATCACTACTGGAAAACCACCGCGCATAAAATTCTAAGAGTGGGTTACTATTGGACCAACATCTTCACAGACGTGTACAAAGAATTTTCCAGTTGCCACGAGTGTCATATTTTCAATGGAAGGAGAAATATGTAACCCCTGCCGCTGAAACTGATCTCGTTCGAAGCGTCGTTCATGCAATGGGGCATGGAATTCATAGGAGAGATATATCTGCCATCCTCAGTGCAACACAGATGGATACTTACAATCACTAATTACTTCACGAAATGGATCGAAGTAGTTTCAATGAAGCAGGCTACTGACGCGGTCATCATTCAGTTTCTGGAGACCAACATCCTGTCTAGGTTCGGGTTCCCTATCAAGATGATCACAAATAATGCACCCACATTTAAGTCCAAGAAAATGGAGAAGTTTTCCAAGGATTACAATATAACCTTGGGACATTCTACAACGTATTACCCATAGGGTAATGGGTTAGCATAATCATCGAATAAAATCTTAACCAGGATCATTAAAAGACTCCTGCAGGACAACAAGAAGGCCTGGTATAATCTTATTTATGCGCTATGGGCGGACAAGGTCACTACCAAAAAGTCCATCTCCACATCACCATTCCAAATTGTATATGACACGGACGTGATTTTCCCTACCTCGCTGGGATTGCTCGTCAGGAAGTTGCTGCAAGAGCAAGAGGTCGAGCCAGATGACACACAGAGAAGGATAAATCAGTTGATTCATGCGCAACAGATGAGGGAGAAATTCTACAATTGATCATAGCTTCACCAGGACAGGATGAAGAAAAATTTCGATAAGCACTCTAAATAGGAGGAATTTTAGGTGGAGGATCTAGTGCTAAAGTGGGACGCGAGGAACGAATATAAGGGAAAGAACAAAAAATTCGATCATCTTTGGATGGGCCCTTTCAGAATCTGAATGTATCATAGGAACACTGCATATATGTTAGAAGAACTGAATGGAGAGACCACTAGTTGGGGGCCTGTAAACGACAGGTTCCTCAAACACTTTTTGGTGCAGTAAGTTCCGTTTCAGTTCATTTCATTGTAAATAGTCATTTTATTCTTGTTTCCAAAGAAGACATTTTGATTCAGTGTATTAGCAGAAAATTGAAGCCCGAAGTGAAGGCCCTAAGTTTATGCTGAGTCTGATCGTAATCATGTCTAAAAAGGTCTATGTTGTGTTTTTCTGTTTTTTCGTTGTTTCAAAGTCTGGAATTCGAATAAGGCCCAATGGTCAAGCACCTAGTCTATTGTTCTGTTATCACTATAACAATTTTCAGACAAGACCCAAGTCTCATAAATTTAGCAAGAGCTGCATCGTCACGGAAGCGTGATAGTTTGGAGAATTGATAATTTAGAGGACCAGGACATATCTGGCGGCGTATGGACAAATATAGCGGAGGCACAAAAGACATAACTTGATAGACTGTCAATTGTAAAATGACCCAAATCAACGGCTGGAGGTCACATTGGGCGGTGAACTTACCTGAGACTTAATCATGTAAGGGCGGACCTGGGAAACCATTGTGGTTTTTAAAATGGACACACGATGCCTCTAGAGAGACATCGGGGTGAAAGGCGGTTTTCCTGAAACCACTTTCGCCAAAGCCTCGATGTCACATGTTTCAATATGTCAAATCAACCACTCGTGGGGTGGGTGACGACTGGTTGGAATCACCCTGCTTCACTCGTTCGGTACTTTACAACCGTATATGTCAGGTGAATTCCACCATATAACGAACTTGAAAGATAATCATTTGAAATGGAATAGCCAAGCGTGGTAAACCAACGTACCTGTAAGTAAATATGTTAGTGATTCATGATTGAACTCTATAACTACTAATTCTCAAATATGAGGGTATCATTTCATCCGTAATATTGACTCTCTAACTTCTGAAAGGAACATCTTGGTGTCCATGATACTGGAATACATGGACGAGGCCAACCAATCCATATCCAGTCAAACAGGTCATTCAAGTAACATGGCAAGTTTATCTACTGGTAAGATGGAAAGGGGAATTGCATGTATATTAGCTACTAAATTCCATACAAAACCTGCTATAGACCAAGGATTATAAGTTAGGCTAAATCCCATCATGAAGGACCTAATCATCAACAGGCTAACTATAAAAAAGAAATGGAGAAAACGATAGAAGACATAAAACATGGTCGAAACGACTGAAAGCATTGGGAAAAATCAACCGGCATGGTTGGTCAGTCTGAAGAAGGAAATCACTGAGCTAAAATAAATTCTCAGACTGGAATAAATACATCTCAGCATGTTTTGGATAGATGGCGTTTGAAGAAAGGGACCTAATGGTCCCTTTAAAATAGGATAATGGTTATTATAAATCATTCCTCCTTGCAATTCATTTCTAATTTTAGAATTACGAGAAGTTTGAACGTTTTGAATTCCACAATAAATTCCTCTTTATACATTATCTTGAGGATATAAAAAAGGATGGAGAAAAGAGGATCCTGCCCTCTGTGTAGGAAAAAATTTTGTAAATTTTGGGGCTAGAATGAATATATAAATGCAGAGGCAGATTTTGGATTGTTTATGAAAAGATTCTAACTAACAGTGATATGAGTCTTGTTTTCCTCTCATAGTATGTATTTCTTGTAAGCATACATTTCATTTACACTTCTTTCTATCTAAATTGGATATTTAGAGGCCAAAAATTAATTATTTGATGCTCTTGGCTTAACAACTTAGACTATGTTTCTTTCTTCTTAACTTATTCAGAATTCATCTCCGTAATGCTCTAATGTAGTTATGTGTTTCTTTTTCCTCTGATTTCATGCAAAGTTTTCAGATATAAACTCAGACTTACTGCTTGATTTATCCTTTTCCTCTGAATAGTTCTCAGGTTTGATGATGTATTCTATTTATTCCAGACCCCATAGCCCAAATGTCATCTTCATTTCTCCAGTTATTTTATTAAAACCCCCAACACAAACCAAATCTAGCCACCGATTGACATAGATATATAAAGTGACATGAGAGAACCCTCTCTGAGTTGAGTAGGCTAGTGCCTCAGCTCTAAATCTGGTTGAAACAATTACCTCTGTCGTTTTTCTATTCAACCGGACCAAATTTACAGAGTTCTAACATTCTAGTGCCATTTCCAGGGACAAAATTGAAAATTTTTCCCTGTGAAGAAGGACATGGTTAAGTTCTAAGGTCTGAGGGAAATAGACACTTAGACACATATTGGATGTATTCCTTCTCTGACGACTCCACACATCAAAAAATCAGTTTGAAGGTGATTCCACTGGTAGAAGAATCCAAAAATTCGAATTTTCACTAGCGACTCCACTCTCAATGCAGAATCTAGCTTCCAAAACATTATTGGCGACTCTACTCAAGCTTCAAATGTAATTCGAAGACTCCAATGGAAAATGAGATCCCTTGATAGAGGTATGGAAATACATTATGGAAGAAAACAAGTACTTAAAATTGGATTTTTTCCAAGGCACTTTATTGTTTGTTATAAGTTGCCTCTTCTTTTTCCTTGAACATGCCAAACACATTTTTCTTTACCTGCTACATTCTAATGATGATCATGAAGATATTGAAATTATATATCCTCCTCTTAAAGTTGTGCATGCATATCCTCATTGTATCACTGATGTTGATAAAAAATTCCCATCTGGGCCATGTGATGACCACAACCAAGTTGATAAGTCTCATGAAACGAAGGTTGATATTTCATCTCCCGCACTTGAGCCAACATCCTCCAAAATTCAACATAGATATATACCCTTAAATCTACCTCACATCCTTCATGATTTTCCTCCAAAACACTATGAGTACCTGCCTATGCTTGATGGGGAACTTGATGCCATCTTAGCCGAAAAACACATCCAAGGGTTTGAGCATTTTATAGATTTGTTTGAGATTGACAATGATGATGTTTGTATGAGGGTCTTCTCTCAATCCTTGAAAGGAGACACCAAACATTGGTTTAAACATTTGCAGCCAGAGATAGTTAGCTCATGGGAGGAATTGAAGGATGTCTTTTTAAAGTTTTGGGGCAGGAATAAATCTTTGGATCTACAAGTTATAGAGTTCTATGCCTTAAAAAAGAAGAGAAATGAAACTATTTCTATATTCAGTAGGAGGTTTTCTAGTGTTTATTACAATTTTTCCAAAGTAATTTAATCCACTGAAGCTGCCGCCATGCTCCATTATGCAATTACTCTTCATCCAGACTTGTCTTTCCTCCTGATGGAAAGAAGACCTAAGTCCTTACAAAAAATGTTTGATGATGCTCAGGATATTCAACACAACATCCAAGCATGTAAACAGATCCAAAATGAGGAGTTATATGCTAAAGAAAATAAAAGAGAACATGAACAGAAAATGGTTGATTGGAACCTTGAGCATATAGTTGACCATGTCATAGGCCCTCTTGAATTTCCCAATACCAAGGATGTTTCAAAAAATTATGTCCCACTTGTTGAAAGAGAAGGTGTTGATTCAATTTCTGATCCATCCCATGATAAGCAAGGGGATGATTATTTCATGTATTCATTTATAGATAATCAAGAGGATGAGTGTACAAATCAATTTGTCGAAGAACAAGTTGATGTTCCAAGTTTGTTCTTGTTATATGACCTTGCATATGCCAATGATCTTCTTGTATATGACAAGTGTGAAGACAATCGTGATATTGAAGACTTTCTTTTTCAGCAGTACAGTGAGGAGAAAAATATTAGATCAGCTGAAGAGAATTATCTACCCTTGTGATTTACTACATTCAAATTGTTGAAAGAGAATTCTCAAATTATTGTTGAGGAAAACGAATTTGTGTTGATGCAAAGTCACACCAAACCAACAAAACATATTTACAAGATATTGGAGTTCTCTTCTCAGACGCTTGATGACCCTATTTTGTTTTTTGAGGAAGACCTTGTAAATTCAGAAATACAGTCGTTGGTCGAAGACAAAGCAAAAAGTGAGCATGTCCAGAAACCCGAAGAGATAGAAAAATGTACCTATGATGATATTGGAAAAAATGAAGAAGGTTTCGAATCAGGTAACATAACCTTTCCATTGTGTTTTCCCTCATTCAAATTATTAAAACAAAATGTCTGTAGTGTTTCAAATTAGAGAGCATCCAAGCATGGAATTGAAAGTGAAAAAAGTAGCAGGATTACAGATAAAAACTCTCTCCCCTTATGTTATTCTTTCTTTGAATGGTTAAGAGAAAATCATGAAATTTCAGAAAACATAGGGAGTTCTGACTATATTCTCAGTAGCACTGTTTTACATGAAAGGGTTGTTATCATTGAAGAACACCAACTACACTCACATGCATTGCACGATCATTACTTGGAAGGGTATTTCAATTCAAAATTCCAATCTGTGCTCAATCATCAGATTAAAGAAGAAGTTGATCAAGATTTTTTTATCAAAGGTCTTTTCCTTTCTCCCAGATCTAATGCAGATGTTCAACAATATTACCAGCAAGACAAGGTATTTCAAGGTTGCCTTTCTTCCCCTGAGAATGACGTATTGGTCCAATTTCTAAACAACATAGACACAGACGAGGATTTTGAAAATACATCCATGAGGATTCTATACTGTGAAATAGTTCATGATGTCATCTTTTCTCATTTGCAAGAATATTATGAGCAAGAACTTATTTCTATTAATTCATTTGAAATTCAAAATGGCAACCCTCAAACAAATTTCCAGAAGTTTAATGAAACCAAATCAAAATTGTTTGATGAACAAAAGGATAGCCTTGATGCACATAATATGGTTGTCATATTTGAAGAATGTATGAATGTTTTTATTGAGGTGCATGGAGAAGCAGACAAACCCATTGCTTCCATTTCATTTAAAAATGTTCTCAAAATAGAAGAAATAGAGCAAGAACAACAAACACTTACGAAAGAGTCTCGTATTTTTGTTTTTTCTCACCAAGAAGAAATGATTTTTCATGGTTTTCAAAATCTAGTGGCCATCCTATTACAATCATCAGTAAATGAGGAGTTTATTTCATTCATAAACTCAGATTTTGGATTCAAATTCTGTGTTTAGTTTCCATCTTCTACATTTGTCTACCTTCTTAAGAAAGATGTGAGCGAAGATAAATCAGGAAGCCAATTGCTTGATTGGTTGCATTGGCACTTTAGCATCACTTGATTGAGTATTCATTTCAACATTTTAGGGTAGGTAGGAATGTATGAACAAGCTTTACAGACAAGCATTTTTCAGTTTATATTTCCAGTATTGTGTATAGTCAGTTTCAATAGTATATTCAATGTTCAGTATCTAGTTGAGGGCGGCGTGGAGAGTTTGGACTTCAGCAGACACTAGTGATATGGTAGGAGTAGGGTACACGCATTTTTTTTTGTATCATTCCAATGTATCAGGCACAGGGTCTACAAGTTCTTTGCTACCTCACAGGGAGGATAACATCCCCAGTTGGAGCCTATGTTATCACCATAACAATTTTCAGACAAGACTAAAGTCTCAGAAATTTAGCAAGAGCTACATCGTCGCGAAAGCATGATAGTTTGGAGAATTGATAATTTAGAGGACCAGGACATATCTGGAGGCATATGGAAAAATATAGTGGAGGCACAAAAGACATAACTCGACAGATCGTCGATTGTAAAATGACCTAGATCAATGGTTGGAGGTCACATTGGGCGGTGAACTTGCACGTGACTTAATCATGTAAGGGTGGATTGGGGAAAACCATTGTGGTTTTTAAAATGGATGCGCAACACCTCCAGAGAGACATCGGGGCGAAAGACAGTTTTCCTGAAACCACTTTCACCAAAGCCCCGATGTCACATGTTTCAATATGTCAAATCAACCACTCGTGGGGCGGGTGATGGCTGGTTGAAATCACCTTGCTTCACTCATTCAGTATTTCAAAACTGTATTATGTTAGGTGAATTCTGCCATATAACGAACTCAAAAGATAATCATTTGAAATGGATTAGCCAAGTGTGGTAAACCAACATACCTGTAAATAACTCTATTAGTGATTCATGATTGGAACTCTATAACTACCGATTCTCAAATATGAGGGTATCATCTCATCCGTAAGATTGAATCTCTAACGTCTGAAAGGAACATCTTGGTTTCCATGATACTGGAATACATGGACGAGGCCAATCAAGCCATATCCAGTTAAACAAGTCATTCAAGTAACATGGCGAGTTTATTTACTGATAAGATGGAAAGGGAAATTGCACATATATTAGCTACTAAATTCCATACAGAACCTTCTATAGACCTAGGATTATAATTTAGGCTAAATCCCATCATGAAGGACCTAATCATCAACATGTCAGCTATAAAAAAGAAACGGAGCAAACGACAGAAGACATAAAACATGGCTGAAACGACTGAAAGCATTGGGGAAAATCAATCGACCTGGTTGGTCAGTCTGAAGAAGGAGATCGTTGAGCTAAAATAAATTCTTAGACTGGAATAAGTACATCTTAGCATGTTTTGGATAGATGGCGGTCGAAGAAAGGGGCCTAGATATGATGAACTTGTTCCTAACGGTCCCTTTAAAATATGATAACGATTATTATAAATCGTTCCTCTTTGTAACTCATCTCTAATTTTAGAATTACGAGAAGTCTAAACGTTTTGAATTCCATAAGAAATTCCTCTATATATATTATCTCAAGGATATAGAAAAGGATGGAGAAAAGAGGATCATGCCCTCTGTGCAGGAAAAACTTTTGTAAATTTTGGGGCTAGAATGAATATATAAATGCAGAGGAAGATTTTGGATTGTTTATGAAAATATTCTAACTGATAGTGATATGAGTCTTGTTTTCCTCTCATAGTATGTATTTCCTGTAAGCATACATTTCATTTACACTTCTTTCTGTATAAATGGGAAATTTAGAGGCCCATAATTCATTATTTGATGCTCTTGGCTTAGCAACTTAGACTTTGTTTCTTTCTTCTTAACTTATTCAAAATTCATCTCTGTAATGCTCTGATGTAGTTATGTGTTTCTTTTTCCTTTGATGTCATGCAAAATTTTCAGATATAAACTCAGACTTACTCCCTGATTTAGCCTTTTCCTCTGAATAGTTCTCAAGTTTGATGATGTATTCTATTTATTCTAGACCCCATAGCCCAAATGTCATCTTCATTTCTTCAGTTATTTTATTAAAAACATCCAAACCAAATCTAGCCACCGATTGCCATAGATATATCAAGTGACATGAGAGAGCCCTCTCTGAGTTGAGTAGGCTAGTGTCTCAGCTCTAAAGCTGGTTGAAACAGTTACCTTTGTCGTTTGTGTTAGCGATATTTATTGTCTCTGGATTAGGCGTACCCAAGTCTGCAGTTGGCACGGGAAGCACCTGAGCGTATCACGAGGTAATCCCATTTTTGTAGCAGCAAGTCAAGCGAGCAGACAAAGTTTTGTCTTCAGCAGTCGAGAACCATCCTTAAAGCAAATTGATGGTCAGAATCTTACAAGGGAGATCGACGAAATCCCATCAGCCGTTAGACCTCGGGAAGTTGCACCGAGGTTAACCCCTAGTATGCAGAGGAGGAAAATCGGGGCTCAGTTCATCGGAGTTTTCAAAGACACGAAACTCTTGCATGAAGAAATCGCGATCCACGATTTCCCGACTGGATCAGAACCGTTCGACAGCAGGGACACGTGGCGAGAGATCCCGCAGAGTCGGGGATCGGGGAACTAAAAGTCCCGAGCACATGACAACGAGAATCGCGATATCCCGATACGCGATTTCCCGACGGACTTAAAGGCCATAGTGGGATACAGGTGGCAGGGCCCACAACACTGACGAGATTATCTGGGCCGTTCGATCTAGACAGACACGTGGTGCGCGATTAAGTCGCTTCGGCGTATCGCCCCTCGCGACTCCAAAATGAAAAGGATAGTCCCGTTATGTTCCGATGCGTGAGGTGACGAGAGAGTCCGTGGCCTGGGCCCATGGTATTGTCGGGAGAATTAAGAACCGTCGGATCTAGAAGGACACCTAGCACAGGATTAAGCCATCTCGGCATTTCGCCTCTCGCGACTTCAAAGGCACAAATAACAATCATCCTTATCCATGAACGTTGAAAGCCTCTATGGTGATAAAAGCAGGGTCACGGTCCACGGTAACCCGAGAAATTAAAAGAGCTAAGCAGAAGGGGGGCCTAAAAGTGTTGTGTCTAGTCGCCGAAAGCATCGTCATGATTTCCAGATGCCATCAAAAGCGATTTCGCTCCTGTTTCTCGCTTGAAGTAAATAAGGGTAAGAAGGAGTAGTTGAAACCTCCTTTCATTCATTAAATGAGGGGATGGAGAGTCTGGCAAGACGTCCGCTCGCAGAGGTCCTGTGTACCATTTTCCTCAGAGAGGCCATGCCGAAGTCCTCAGCATGACGAAGAAGTCTGCGCACGCTAGCCGAGCACTTAATGGCTCAGCTACCCTCCTTACAGGAGCCATGCATAGTCAAGGTGGCATTTAAAGAAAGATACTGGTACGAGTTTGATTGAGGTGACACCATCCATTGAAAGTTTGAGATGCCTCTATTGGGCGAGAGGAAGGGGGAAGTATATGTAATCATTTTTTCCATTTTGTAAGCATCGATGGTTGAGTAGAGCTCCCTATTGTAATGTTTAGTAACTATTTCAGTTTCCAGATTATGTATCTGTATATGAGATTTCTTGTTTTATGACAGACAGTTCTTCTTGACCCGTCTAAGTTTTTCATCTTATGCTAGGAAGTTCATGATTGACTGAGTCATGCAAATTGTTGCATTTCTGTTGTGATAAATGATTTATCGTGGCGTTATTGTATTTTCTGGTGCTCTGTATTCAAATGCAAGAAGACCTTGTGTTGGGATGCCTTCTTCTACAGTCTGATAGGAACCTGTTGTTTATAAAAGACCTTCGCACTCTTCTCCATAAGTCTTCCGCCTGCTCACCCTTTACTACCGCTCACTGTCTGAAGTTTACGCAAGACCTCACTTGCCCATGCATATTTGGCCTGTTTTCAGAGTTGGAACACTACTGTTTTGAGTTTCCTTCCATTTGATCACCCATCTATGAATAATCGTGACACAAAACTGATGGGCGTCGAGCTCTGCTCCTGATAGCAATCTAGGAGTGACTTCTGTCGCCAACATGATCTGGCGCCGTTGCTGGGGACGAAGTTGAATATCTTCCCTGGGATTGAACAACAATGATTAGCTGATTCTGAAGGTGCATCAGATATCAGAACTATTGAGATTGCTGCTATGCACCTGGTGACTCCATTGTGACGACTCCGCTGGGGAGAACCTGCTCTACTAATTGTGGCGTTCAGAGGCAGACACACGCGGTCTCATCCACAACTCCCTTTAGCTACACTTGAAACCGATCCAGAGGTGGTTCTCAAAAAAGGAAAGGCCTCAGAAGCAGAGGCTTCCACCGTCGAAACAGGTAATCCGCCATCTCCTTTTGTCAAAACTCTATCTTCTCCTCCTCAATTTCTTAATAGACCTTCTTCAGAGGTTTCCCGTTTCCTAAACTTTGGGAGTGTTCCTGCTGAGTTTTCCCCTCCTGGTCTGGGATTGGAGGGAGAAATACTTGTCACTCCCCTCTCCTATGAAGCTGTATCTTGGCGTAGACCCACGACCACAGAAGATTTCCCCACTCCTACACAGGGAGGAGAACCTGCCGACTGGAGCTCGGTAGCCTGTTCCTTGAATCACCTCTTGTTTCCCACCCCTCTTCAAGATTTACTCCCACTAGCCCCTTCGCGAACTCCTTCTCCTCCCAGCTTTCCTCCACCTAACATTCCTATGGCCGGTGATAATCCCCCTATGAACATAATGGATGCCATAGTTGCTGCTAGGTATGCTCCCTTGATCTTACCTCAACCCACGAATCCTTTCCCTGCTGGAGATTACTTGAAATATATGCCCAAGTTCACCAGGGAAGGGGACATAACTGCAGAAGAGCACCTGGCTGCTTTCTACAGTTATGCAGACAACCTGAACATTGGAAATGAAGATGTCTGGATGAGGGTTTTTGTCCAGAGCCTGGATGGTGAGGTGAGAAAATGATTTAGAGGATTAGCTCCCGGATCCATCGCTGGAATTGACACCCTAGATAATGCTTTCCTGAGGCAGTGGGGAGATAAGAAGGATTTCATGTATTACATGACAGAGTTTGGGTCGTTAAAAAGAACGGGGGGATAATCCGTTCCCGACTTATCCAAGAGGTTCAATAAAATGTACAAAAGAATCCCTGCTGAGATAAAGCCCTCCGAAGCCTCTACAATGATCACTTATTCTAGCGCTTTTGATCCTGATTTCTGCCTACTCCTGAGAGAGAGAAGAGCTGCTACGCTGGCCCAAATGCAGGATGCGACCGTGGAGGTAGAATATAACATATTGGCTGTCAACCGACTTAGAAACACAGGTGATAGAAGTACGTCCAAGAACAGGCCTGAGGCTTCCTCATCCAGTTCCTCACCACTGCCCCAACAAATAGATGATACAACTAGAACGATAAAATCACTTGCTGCCAAGATAGAAAGATTGGAATTAGAAGGGAAGCCCATGTATAGAAGTACCCAAAACAATGATAATAGAGGTTTCAGACGACCTGCTAATAATATGCCTCAGGTTTTCCCGAGGGAACAGAGGGGAAAGGACAAAGAATATCAAAGGGTTCAAACCCCCCTCCAAAACAACCTAGTTGATCATGAGGAAAGAGAGGAGATAGACGAGTTTGGCCCTGGAATTCACTGTATTGAAGAAGCTCCCCCTTTTCCTCATTTGACGCAGTCCGCATATGAAGAATCAATGATGAATGCTCAAATTCATGAGTTGGGGAAAGAACAAAGGGCCGGTCACGCTTCTAATAGGTATAATCTCAGATCGAGAAGGAAAGAAGGAGACTTGGACAACCCATACCAACCTCTCATAGCAGAAAAACCTACTAGAGCTGAAACAACCACAAATAAAGAAAAGAATACTCAGAGTGCTTCACCAATGACCAAAGAGCCTGTCACTGAGGTAAGAGAAGCTCCTAAACCTACCCCCTCCTTCAATTTTGAACATGAGATTCAGAAGATTAGAATTCCCGTTCCCCTCTCAGAGTTAGTAAAAAATGAAGATTTTAAAAGATCCCTCTCCAAGCTGCTACAATCCGAGTCCCCCCAGCCCCCCTGCTAACTCAGTAAACCTTCAAGATGAAAAGCCAGCCGTCATTTTAGGCCCTATGGTAGAAGACAGAGATGACTCATCCCCCCCCTTCTACACATCCCTGAACATACATGATAAAGTGCTACATAACTGTCTCATGGATTCAGGGGCTTCCCATAACCTTATGCCAAAAATAGTCATGGAAGAGTTGGGGTTGGAAGTGACAAGAACTTACCATGATTTATATTCCTTCGATTCAAGGAGAGTGTAGTGCCTAGGATTCATCAAAGACCTGGCAGTTTCCCTATTCCAGCTGCCCATGAAGAGTGTGGTTATGGATATTGTGGTGGCCGACGTTCCTCCCAAGTTCGGTATGCTGTTGTCTAGATAGTGGATCAAAAAATTGGGAGGGACACTACAGATGGATATCACATATGCCACTATTCCGGTCTTCGGAGGGGAACAAAGGAGATTATACAGAGAAACCCAACTGGCCTATATTGTCAGTGATGAAGCAGACCCTACCAATCACCCCATCTTTGCACTTGACACCGACTTAGGGTCTAGTTTGCTGCAGATTACTGATGCCCCTGAAAGCTCTTTACTAATCAAAAAACATCCCAGTCCTGATCATCCAATTTCCCCTCAAATCTCCTCTGTGTGGAAAATGTTTTTTGACGGAGCTTCTTCTAGCGAAGGAGCTAGCGATGGAGTGGTTTTCATATCACCTTGTCAAGAAGTCATATCCTTGTCACACAAACTAGAATTCAAAGTAACCAACAACATGGCAGAGTATGAAGCTCTTGTTCTTGGTATGAGGGCCACGAAGGAAATGGGAATTGAAGAGATAACAATATTCGGAGATGCTGAGTTGGTTATCCAGCAGATAAGGAATGCTTATCACGCCCATAATCCCTAGCTCAGGAATTATCGAAATGAAGTATGGGACCTTATTGATAATTTTTTCTTGGCTTTTAACATTTCTTTCATTCTGAGGGGAGAAAATACTTTGGCCAATTCTTTAGCTGTCTCAACTAGTTTGCTCAAATTTCCTCTGTCGCCTATGATAAAAAATGATGTTTATATAAGATATAGGCCCTCGGTGCCAGACAATGTCAAGCATTGGAAGGTGTTCGAGGATGATTCTGAACTTGAAAGGTTTCTCCAATCAGTGGACGAATTTTCTGCTTTGCATATTGACCAAGATCCTGATTTGGAAGGCGACCCTTGCCCTGAGGAATTTTTAAATAAAATCGCTAATCATCAGATCATTTAGCTGCCCAGTAATCACATTCCGAGAGGACTTGTCCCTTTAGAAAGATTGTTCGACGGGAATGATGTGCCGGTAAAGGGCAGGCTCTCGAGTGAAGATACCGAGACAACCGAATGCAACATTGGTTCGCAGGAGAAGCCCAGGTTTGTCAAATTGTCAAGCAGTTTGACCAGAGAACAGAAGGCTGAATACACTGAGCTGCTAAAGGAGTTCCCTGATGTGTTTGCATGGACGTATGAAGACCTCAAGACCTATGACACATCTGTTATTGAGCACAAGATCCCACTAAAGGAAGAGGCTAAACCATTCAGACAGAAGTTGAGACAAATAAATCCCATGTTGCTACCTGTCATGGAGAAAAAAGTGAAGAAATTGTTAGATGCCCAAATTATTGTCCCTTTGAGATATTCTGAATGGGTGGCCAATTTGGTCCCAGTAAGAAAGAAGAATGGAGAAATTAGACTCTGTGTTGATTTCGGGAATCTCAACAAAAGCTCAAAGAAATACAATTACCCCCTCCCTAAGATGGAACCCATACTGCAGAGAGTAATTGGTGCCTCCAGGATATCCATGATCGATGGGTTTTCTGGCTATAATCAGATATCGGTCATGCCTGAGGATAGGGAAAAGACAACCTTCACCACTCCTTGGGGCACGTTCATGTATGCCAAAATGCCATTTGGGTTGATGAATGCAGGAGAAACGTTTCAACGAGCTATGGATATAGCGTTCATAGGGGAGAAGGACCAGTTTGTGGTAATATATCTGGATGATATCACAGTCTTCTCCAAGACAGAGAAGGAACACCGCTTCCACTTGAGAAAGGTCTTCATGAAGTGTCAGAGGTATGGATTATCCTTAAACCCCAAGAAATTCTTGTTTGCTATGGAGGAGGGGAAGTTGTTAGGCCATATAGTAAAAACGAAGGGAGTAAGGATTGACCCTAGTAGGGTAGAAGCAATTCAAACCCTGTCTCTTCCCAGATATAAGAAGGAGGTTCAGGCATTTTTGGGGAAGATTAATTTTCTGAGGAGATTCGTCTCAAATTTTGCTGAGCTGGTGAAACACATCAAAACCATGCTCAGGAAGGGAAATGAAGTAAAATGGACCATTGAACCCAGGGAATCTTTCGCCCAAATAAAGAAGGTGTTGAATGAAGCACCTGTGCTAATCAGTCCCGATTATTCCAAAGATTTCCTGATATTTTCTTTTGCTTCCTGTGACATAGTAGCGGCAGTTCTGTTGCAGAAAAATGATCAAGGGCAAGAGCAACTGATTGCCTTCTACAGCAGGGCATTAAAAGACGCAGAGCTCTGGTATGAGATCATGGAAAAGAAAGCCTATGCATTGGTGAAATCTCTCAAAGCTTTCAGAGTCTATGTCTTGCACTCAAAGATCATCGCATATGTCCCTTCGGCCTCTGTGAAGGACATTCTTATACAACCCGACATGGATGGGAAAAGAGGAAAGTGGTTTGCCAAGATTCTAGAATTCGATCTAGAAATTAAGCCCACCAAGTTGGTAAAGGGACAGGGTTTAGCCAAATTGCTAGCTGAATCCAAATGCAAAGCCTTAGGGATTAGTTTCATCAATGAGCAAGATGAGTCATCCAACAGGAATTTTTAGGATGCCTTATCGCTGGCAGAATGTGACTGGTATCATGACATTTTGTATTTTCTGCAGGAGTTGAAGCCCCCCGATGGAATGGGAAAAAGTAAAGCAAGGGCTCTTAAGCTCAAGGTTGTCAGATATTGTCTCATTGACCAAACCTTGTACTGGAAAGACCCTCTAGGGGTATTTCTGAGATGTCTGGACCCACAGGAGGCCCAGAAAGTTACGTTTGATTTTCATAGCAGCCTTTGCGGAGGTCATCATTTCTGGAAGACTACAGCCCACAGGATACTCCCAGCGGGGTATTATTGGTCCACGTTGTTCCCCGATGTCTGCAGGGAGATAAGAGCATGCACCAAATGTCAAAGGTTCTCGGGAAAGCAACAGCTCAAATATCTGCCATTGAATCCCATAGTAGCTTCGACACCTTTTCAGCAGTGGGGGTTGGATTTTATCGGAGAAATTCATCCTCCCTCAAGTGGTCAACACAGATGGATCCTGACTGCAACATATTATTTCACAAAATGGATAGAAGCTGTCCCCACCAGAAGCGCATCACACAAAGTAATTATCAGCTTCCTGGAGGATATCATAGCCCGATTTGGCTGTCTCAGCAGGATCATCACCGATAATGCTGCTTCTTTCAAATCTGAACCTCTAATTAAGTTCTGTGAGCAGTTTCAGATCTCACTAGTTCACTCCACCCCCTACTATCCCCAGGGAAATGGTTTAGCGGAATCCTCCAACAAAAGCCTGATAAAGATCATCAAAAGATTGTTAGAGGATAACAAAAGAGCCTGGGATTCGAAGTTGAAATTTTCTCTATGGGCCAATCGTGTCACCACGAAGAGGTCTCTAGGCACTTCGCCATTTCAACTAGTTTATGGAGCAGAGGCAGTTTTCCCTACTCAGCTCACCTTACCTGTGGCGAAATTCTTTCAAGACTACGAGGGAGAACCAAATCATATGATCAGAAGAATTCATCAGATAGTGGAAGTGCAGCAGATCAGAGAACGACAAGGGACGCAGCTTATAGTTATCAATAGAAGATCAAGCAGGCTTTTGACAGAAAGGTCAAGAAAAAGGAGTTCGAGATCGGGGACTTGGTTTTTAAATGGGACGCACCCAAACAGGATAAAGGCAAGCAAAACAAGTTTGATGCCCTATGGATTAGCCCCTTTAAAATATTTGAGATTTTCTCCAACAACACCTATGGGTTACATGATCTGGAGGGCGAAGAGGTTTTCAACAGCCCAGTAAATGGACATTTTCTAAAAAGATGTTTTATTTGAGCCGTAGACGGCTCCTCTGTTTGTAAATATTGTCTTTTACTTCTGTGTTTATTTTCTTTTTATGTTTCGGCTTAATAAATGACTCCATAGCCCAACAGCAAGGCACTGAAGCTGCGGAATGAGTTCTTAGAGCATCGCAGGGACGACTCTATCCCCCATGGAGCCTAATGTTAGTGATATTTATTGTCTCTGGATTAGGCGTACCCAAGTCTGTAGTTGGCGCGGGAAGCACCTGAGCGTATCATGAGGTAATCCCATTTTTGTAGCAACAAGTCAAGCGAGCGGGCAAAGTTTTTTCTTCAGCAGTCGAGAACCATCCTCAAAGAAAATCGATGGTCAGAATCTTACAAGGGAGATCGAAGAAATCCCGTCAGCCGTTAGACCTCGAGAAGTTGTGCCAGGGTTAACCCCTAGTATGCAGAGGAGGAAAATAGGGGCTCAGTTCATCGGAGAATCAGAGTTTTCGAAGACACAAAACTCTTGCATGAAGAAATCGCGATTCGCGATTTCTCGACTGGATCATAACCGTCTGATAGCAGGGACACATGGCGAGAGATCCCGCAGAGTCGGGGATCGGGGAACTAAAAGTCCCGAGCACATGACAACAGGAATCGCGATATCCCGATACGCGATTTCCCGATGGAGTTAAAGGCCATAGTGGGATACAGGTGACAGGGCCCACAACACTGACGAGATTATTCGGGTCGTCCGATCTGGACAGACACGTGGTGCGCGATTAAGTCGCTTCGGCGTATCGCCCCTCGCGACTCCAAAATGAAAAGGATAGTCCCGTTATGTTCCGATGTGCGAGGTGACGGGAGAGTCCATGGCCCGGGCCCACGGTATTGTCAGGAGAATTAAGAACCGTCGGATCTAGAAGGACACCTGGCATAGGATTAAGCCATCTTGGCGTTTCGCCTCTCGCGACTTCAAAGGCACAAAGAACAATCATCCTTATCCGCGAACGTCGAAAGCCTCTATGGTGATAAAAGCAGGGTCACAATCCACGGTAACCCGAGAAATTAAAAGAGCTAAGCAGAAGGGGGGCCTAAAAGTGTTGTTTCCAGTCGCCGAAAGCATCGTCACGATTTCCAGATGCCATCAGAAGCGATTTCACTCCTGTTTCTCACTTGAAGTAAATAAGGATAAGAAGGAGTAGTTGAAACCTCCTTTCATTCATTAAATGAGGGGATGGAGAGTCTGGCAAGATGTCCGCTCGCAGAGGTCCTGTGTATCGTTTTCCTCAGAGAGGCCATGCCGAAGTCCTCAGTGCGATGAAGAAGTTTGCGCACGCTAGCCGAGCGCTTAATGGCTCAGCTACCCTCCTTACAAGAACCATGCATAGTCAAGGTGGCATTTAAAGAAAGATACTGGTACGAGTTTGATTGAGGTGACACCATCCATTGAAAGTTTGAGACGCCTCTACTAGGCGAGAGGAAGGGGGAAGTATATGTAATCATTTTTTCCATTTTGTAAGCATCGATGGTTGAGCAGAGCTCCCTATTGTAATGTTTAGTAGTTATTTCAGTTTCCAGATTATGTATCTGTATATGAGATTTCTTGTTTTATGACAGATAGTTCTTTTTGAACCGTCTAAGTTTTTCATCTTATGCTAGGAAGTTTGTGATTGACTGAGTCATGCGAATTGTTGCATTTCTGTTGTGATAAATGATTTATCATGGCGTTATTGTATTTTCCGGTGCTCTGTATTCAAATGCAAGAAGACCTTGTGTTGGGATGCCTTCTTCTACAGTCTGATAGGAACCTGCTGTTTATAACAAAGCTTCGCACTCTTCTCCATAAGTCTTCCGCCTTCTCACCCTTTACTACAACTCACTGTCTGAAGTTTAAGCAAGACCTCACTTGCCCATGCATATCTGGCCTGTTTTCAGAGTTGGAACACTACTGTTTCGAGTTTCCTTCCATTTGATCACCCATCTATGAATAATCGTGACACAAAAATGATGGGTGTCGGGCTCTGCTCCTGATAGCAATCTAGGAGTGACTTCCATCGCCAACAGTTTGTTTATTTAGTCAGACAAAATTTACAGAGTGCTAACATGTTCTTTGCCACCTCACTGGGAGGATAGCATCCCCGTTGGAGCCACTTGTTAGCATCATCATTTTTTCAATTAGAGTCGGTCTTAGTCGAGTCAGAGTTCGTGTGTCAAAGCATGTGAGGTCAGGTACCAAACAATGAGTGGGTCGAAGTCAGCAAGTGGTTGCTTGGCCCTTGGAGTTGGGAAGGGATGTCAAAACCAAAACATGTGTAAATGGTAAAGGTATTTTCCCAAAGAGTTGGGTCATGTCCGAAGAGAAGGTCTTACGTGCCTAAGGCTAAGGCAAGTTGTTAAATGGAATTCGCGTTGGCAGAAAAAGTAACCATCATCAACTCGTTATGAAGTCAGGAAGAATGAAAAATCACAACGCTCATATCACATATTCTCTGTATCTCTTATCAGTTTTACTTCACACACTCCGAAGTGTACCTGTGGCGTGGATGTACTAGGAAAATCTTCAAGATTTCTTTGAAACCTCTAGTCACCATGAATTCAGTGTCCCCTGGCATGTTTTCATCTCTTGCCTGCTCGATTATAAATTCCGAGCACTTTGCTTGTATTCTGTTCACTATCCAAGTTTATGCATTGCCTTTAATTCTTCTCGCAAGACTAGGTCAATTGATATTACCACCTTTGGCCTGTGCAAAATCCACTATGCGCAGAATAAATATGCGTTGCACCATGAAGACATCCCATAACATAAGGAGGGGTATGCAAAGTGGCAAGAATGCTGGGCCCGAGCCTCAAAACTTGATATTGGTCAATGAAGATCCTGAGGTCAGGGCATCTTTTGAATAGGTTGGATGCATAACCTTTTGTAGAAAAATCCAAGGATTCAACATGAAGCTAGCAGAACAGTTCACACTCAGGTTCGACAGGTCCCGCACGGTAATTGCAGGTGTCTCTTTCTAGGATACAGAGGAAACTCTGTCAGCCACAACAGAGATCCCTCCGCGTTGTGAAAGGTGGTTTAAATTCATGCCGTTGGATGTGAAGTACTACAAAGACTTCATCAAACGAGACTGTTTAGGTGGGAGAGTAAGTAGATATTTTCAATAGCCCTTTCGAAAAATCCTAGGAGTAATTAGGAAATATTTTACCTACGAGGGAAGGTTTTATATAATACATTTGCATCACATTATATTGTTGATGCATTTCCCAGGAAGGAGACCATTAAACCTTCCCTTCTTCTTGCACCAAAGCCTTCGATAAATGGTAGACAATGCCTAGGATGAAACATATCAACTGAAGACGAAACTATCTCATATCTCACTAATTAAATTGCTGGTAGTTGAGGAGTTAAGGTGATTGGGAAACATCTGAGATTCATTTCTACTTACAACGGGCTTTCCCAAGGATCTAAAAGGAGATTTCCCTCTACCCACGGGAAGGGTAACATCACATCGCGCAGAGGATGAAGAAAGAATTGTTGCAGAGGAAGGAAAAACGTTGGAGGCCTTGCCCGCCAACAATCGATACCCCGGAGAAGGGGTAGGATGAGGAAGAACAAGGAAGTCGGAGAGACTCGAGTCCCAAGCGAGCCACACACAAAGTTGGCCATTGAAGAGTTGCTCATGCATGCCATTCAGCTGGAACCTGTCGAAGGTACAAGTCAAGAGAGCTGGGGCAGAAGGAGGAGAATAGACACCGAAATCACAGATGTTCATGAGCCATCGCAACAGTTGAAGCAAGAGAAACTTGCTATTGCTGATCTATACCAGGAAAACAAAGAGTTGAGACAACAATTAACAATGAAGACCCTCGAAGCATCAACATCACAAGGCCGATATGGAAACATGGTTTGGATCAAGAGACAACTTAGGAAAGCACAAGATACGATCATACAGTTGTGTGAAACACAAAGGACGTTGGAAGAAATGAATGCAAATCACTTAAGGGAATGTGAACCGACCATGGATAAATTTTGTGCGGTCTTGGCCAGTTTGCAGAAGAAGGTGAAAGGGAATCTAGTTTTGCAAAGGCAAGTGATGAACCTGGAAAGGCACAACTGGTCTCTCAGGAGAACGCTTCAGGTATCAAGATTGCATACGAGACCAAAAGCGTGATTAACGAACTCCATTTTTTGTCTTCTCAGACGTGGCGCAGATTTTGTTTCCCCGCGTCCTATTTCCTATCGGGAGGTAGGGGCTCTAACATATAACCATGCAAAAAACATATGACATGCAACAATGAAATCTCATCCATGGTAGGGGACATGTGTACGTTAGACGTGAGATAGTTTGAAGAAAGGTATTGTTCTCTAGTTGGGGTCATTTTGGAGGCACTTGCAATGGTCTGCAGTCACCTGCCACATGCACGCACCAACGAACGATCATGCGACAAATATTAAGGCCGTTACAATGTGTGGCAGGAGTATGACAAAATACTTTATTGCCTAGATGCCCTGCCAAAGGAAAGCATCGACACATCACTCTCTAACGACAAGATCTTGCTGAGGACTGAACTATCGCGGAAAAGACGAGCGGCTATGATGCGATTGAGTATAATCAATTTCTATTCTTAGAAAAGTGCCATTCGAAGAGCCATCTGACAGAGGGTAGTCAAAATCTAGTTCCTAGGGATAGTAGTTAGAGCACAGGGTATTCTGAGCGGCACACCCTTGTCTATATATTCTATCTTCTCGATGTAAGCAAGGTTGGTTGAAAAAACAGTGTATACAGTGACTATTGAATGTAATTTTGATTCGATTGAATCTTAATGCAAAGGTCCTGAAGCTTTCAAGAAAATATTCTAATGTTGACAATTTGATGTATTGTGTTATTTCTTTGCGCATGTGCTTTCTTGTGTTCTTTATATTCACATTTTTGTATTTTCTGTCTAAATCAGAACGCGATTTCAAATCTAGAATTCATTGTGCAATGCTCTAGATTCGTGCCATTTAGACGAAATGTGTTTCTTCTAAGAGATCTCTGATTTCATCCCCAACGGTGCTCCGAGTTGCTTCATGTGTTTTTCTCTTGCCACACTCAACGATCTTAACTGAAAGACTATTATTCATTTAGCCTTTATCCTCTCAAGTTCAATCACTGAGTCATTTATTTCTATCATTTTCTTAAATTGATTCCATAGCCCAAGGTATTTCTTTATTTTGCCAACAAAACCAAAAAATATTGTTTAAAGGTGTTAAATTTAACCGATAGCTTAAAGCCATATCTTGTACAGAGACCAAGTCTCCAGAGAGAGCCCTCTCTAGGCCCGAAAGGCTAGTTTTAGGCCTCAAAGTTGGTTTGTAGGGTTCCCCTGTCATTCGTTTTCTCAGTCAAACGAAGTTTACAGAGCGCTAATAGATCCTTTAAACTTAATGGCGGGTGTAGTTGGTTTAACCTGTTATCACTCCAAGAAACCCTTTGTGGTTGTAGACCAAAGGTGCTTGGTAACTTGAGAAATAAATACTTTTCAGTAGGTGGATCAATGGGATACCAAGAAAGCACAATGAAGGGATTTACTTATCAGAATATCTTAATGAACCAGCGCTTTTAGAAACTGTCAATCAGATGCAATATAACAAGAAAGGTATGAAGAAT
>ML793396.1:78508-109437 GCA_009831015.1 Picea engelmannii
TAGTAAAGAAAACTAATTTGCAAAAAGATAGGGATAACACCCAAAAAGGAGAATAATCTCTATGAGCTGGTCCTTAAAATCTGTTGACTGTTGATGATGTGGAGATTAGCCTTCCAAGGCTTCTTCAACCTGTTCTTCCAAAGATAAATTTGAGCTGATGATGTGTGGCAAAAAATCCCTGAAATTCTGCCATAAAAAATGACCAAAACTTGACCAAAGACTCCTCTTTTGACTTGTCTTTCCCAAAATAGCCTTTGGATTTGATGGAATAATCCGCCACCTGTCTAGTCCATAAGGTTTCATTTACTTTTAATTCGAAAATTTCGGATCTGGGCGAAAATCGTAACATTCTGGCCCTTACAGGCTTTCCACAGCGCATAGCCTGTGAAAAAATGCTCCTTAGCTGCGGAAAGTCGCCACTTTCAACAGCTAACGGGTCAAAAATTCTGCCTTCTGCGCTGTTGAAAGAGGACAGATTTTCAAAATTGAATTTCTCGGTCATAAAAAATCCATTTTTCACATATGAATAGTCGATCGACATCTAGAGAATCTCATCTTTCCAATGGTGTTGTCAGATATTAATTTGGAGCTCAGGAAGGGATCGAAAAGTTTCCTTCAAGTTTAAGTGTCATTTTTCCATTTGTAATTCAAAACCCTAAACAATCCTTTGTGAACAATGTCTGATATGGAAACAAATATTTGATTTGATGTTGCCAACCCGGGAGTACAGCCTCTGTTAGCTGTTGAATTTCCTCAGCGCGCCTCTTTGTAAGCCCCTGTTAGCTGCGGAAAGTATGCACTTTCCACAGCGCGCCACTTTGTAGAAGACCCTCCTTAGCTGTTGAAAGCATGTATCTTTGACAGTACGCCATCGAGAACTGATTTTAAGAACCTTTTAAGATTTGACACTTTCAACAGCGCGCCAACTGATGAAACGATCTCCTTAGCTGTTGAAAGTGGGCACTTTCCACAGCGCACAATGAACCTTTGAAAACAAGTTAGCTGTGGAAAGTAAAAAATGACAATTTTGAAAAAAGAAGACTTTACAATCCAAATTATTTTTAAGTCAAACCAAAATCTAAAAATTTGCAACTAAAAGACTTAACAATGAGTTGAGGAAACTATCAATAGCCATGCTATCCACTGTAAAACCCAACCAAAATGATGGTGCTATTTTGGGAGTTAACATAACCATTGACAAAGAACTTGCCAGGATTGGAAGAGGCATTATGACATTTTCTAGTTCTCTAATCCTTTCTTTTAACTTAGCATTTTTAGCTTCCAGAGCATCCCTAGTTGTCCTGTGGATTTTAGAAAATTGGGATGAACGCATGTCCTTTAGGTCGGCCTCTTAGTGAGATTTTCCCTTTTTATTTTTTTGGTCACCTCTTTCTACGATTAACTTTTTAGACTTCTTATCAAAAGAAACACTTTGAAAAGTGAAGGATTCCTCTTCACTAAAGGTCTCATTTGCATTGAATTCAAATAAATAATTTTGTTGAGTCATATTTTCTGGTTGTTCCATTGCAGGAAATATTTTCTCAATATCTACCTATAGCTCCATGTCATCCAGAGAAAAGATTTAGATGTCGTTTTCTATAAGATTATCCTCTTCCTTTTGTACTAAGTTCTTTTTCTTTCCCACAGGGAGATTATGTGAATTCTCAATTTTCCCATGGGGAAGTTCTTCTCTCCTCCGCCACTTGAACTACTGTTGACAACCTTTCTAATTGGGTGAGCCATTGGAGCATTTCTCCGGGATGTGGTATTTTTGGGAGTAACAACTAGAGACTGGGCGCTTCTTTCACTGGGACCCTTTCCCTTTTTCTTATAAAACTCATTAGTACCGAGTAGTGTTTCTAGTCACCAGTATCGTGTACATGAATACTTTGGTTGTTACCTTCTTATTATTCATTCAAAATAGTCTGGATGAATGAGTTACTGAATCCCACTGAAAGCATGTGATCTACAAATATTTTGTTAGGATCAAATCCCTTTATCTTTTCAACATACTTTAAATTTTCATTGTTGAAATGATTTGCAAACTCGTCAATTTTATTTATGTTTCTGAACATGAAACGTCCAATCTTCCATGGCGAAGGGATAAATTGCTTCTTCCTTTTTTCATGGAAAAAATGTAGCCAGAAGTTGTATTGCCTTGCCACTTCTTTAATGAATAATTTGTCAGATACATGATACAGAAGAAAATAAGGATTTTCTTTAGAACAAAATATCCTTATGACACCATGATTCTCCATTTTTTCTATCGTTCCTTTTTTATCTAAGAATATGTTAGTCTGGTTAGATATCCTTGAAGTATTTTCACCCATCAAAAACATTTTGAAGATCGAGAAAAAATCATTATAAACTTCATAAAAATACAGAGGAGTCTTATGTCTCCATAGTGCCTGATACCAGAAGGTTACTAGATTTATTTCATGCTTCACGGTCTTACTTAAGGTCAAGTTTGGAAATTGACAACAATACACTATAGCAAATATTAGATAGGAAGCCATGAATAATTTTTTGTCCTTTTTATAGTGTGATAACTGAGACGAGATTTCGATAAAAATCAATTTTCCCCAATCAAAGATGGCATGTTATTTCAATTGAAATATAAAAAATATAAAATCATGCAAGAGATAGTAGCAGTTCTTTCTTGACCTGTCAACATGGTAAACAACCACAAAATTTCTCAATAAGGGTTTTTGAAAGACTCAACCTGGATCTTGGTTATGTCTTCTGGAATAGACGTAGGATTCTCCAAATATTCAGGCAAGAGGTCAAGCCCATTGTTATGTTTCTTCAAAAAATATCTATAGTCTTTTCCTTTGAAGGTAAGTGTTAGCTCTGGGAGCTTCAACATCTTGCGAAAAAGTTGCAGTGCAAGGGAAATCAGAGAGTGATCTTGGAGTTGTATAACTCTCTGGCTTGGCATGCACTTCTTGACACACCATGCAACAAGTTCTTTACAGTAAAAAACTTCAGGAACACATCTGACACGAGTGATCCCATACACCCAAATTATGTCTTTTTGTGCAGGAGGAGAGGAATAAGATGGATATTCTCTGGACTAATGAAATTTCTGGTCTTCACGACCAAAGATATTCAAAGTATCACCACAAAAATGTTGTCTAGTTGGGACTGCCATAGGTTGATGAGAGTATTTATTCAACTAGATAACAACTTGAAATAAATATTTTTGGAGAGTGGACAATAATATAATCCCTTGGCAAATGGAGAATAATTGCAATTTAATGAGTAATTCCTCGAACCTTTCTCCATTAATGACGATATTTTCGGAGCCTGCATAATCAATTGTTAGCATTAAACAACACTTAATGCCCATTGGGAAAAGCAAGAGAATGGCGGGTGTTGGGTCTCCATTTTGACACCCCTATTACCTTATCTTATCTTCTATCTTGGTCAATTTTACCTCTAACATATGCATATGTTGTCTATTTGTTCCACAAACCTACCTTGTGACCTTATTCATATGCATAATGAGGTAACCCATGTTAAAAGTATGATTTGTTTGATTTTTTAATTAATTGAGACTAAATGATTGCTGTTTATGCTTCTAATTACTTTGATTATTATTAAGCAACTTTATGACAAGGAATTATCTCATCTGGTACTCATCTCCAGGATTCGTCCGGTATTTCCGATGGTTTGGTACTGCAACAATCAACTGTTCTATTCTGGTACTTTGCTTGATTCGGTACTAACTCCGCGATGATCCGGTACCAACTCTGTGGTGATCTGATACCAACTCCGCGTTGATTCGGTACCAAGATCTACTACTGTGCTAGTCCGATACTAAACCCTCTTCTACATGATTAACGTTTTGAATGAGTATACTGGTGATGGATCCAAGAAATTAGCTGGATGGAAGCATCCTTGGTTCACTTGAAGACCACGATAGACTTCATCAGTCATGCACTTCGTGTCATGAGGATGAATTCCATTCCTTGAGATGTGCTATGTTCACCAATTGTAATATTTTGTAAACATTTTATAATTATCTTCAGACTTTGATTGTAATGACCGACCTTCCTTAAAAGGGATATTGTATAGATGATAGATAGTAGGAATGATATACACTGTTATGCTAGGAAATTGAATGTTGAATTACTGATTCACTTGTTTAATTGGAAGAATACGAATGCTAGTTTGTGCAATTCATGGATGTGAGTAAAGTGTCTATTTTGTAATTTATTTAGAGCTACCTTGTTGGTTCGACAAGGGCCCACTTCCCCAACCAAGGTAAGTCTCCCTGTATATGTTTATGTGGATATAAGTTAATTGTGTGAGTGTGAAAATAAAATAGTTTTGTATTGCAAATTATTCTGAGTGTATGTACAATGTAGACCTCTAAATAGATACTTGTTGATTTTGGATCAATGTGAATGAACAATTATACATTAATCATAGTAGATGATTCTATTTCTGTTTCCGCGGGGTGATATTTAGTAAAAAAAAGATGGATAGATGTTTGGGATTGTTAGATAAGAAATTGTTATTGTTCTGAATTTGAAAGTCTTAATAATTGCATTGTCCTCAGTAGGTACAAGAACACATAGACTTCATCTCTTACCCTTCATGTTTCAGTAATGAAGTCTTTCAATCATATTGATTGTCTCCTGTATTGAGGAAGGAAGTTTTGATTGGAATTGATTAGGTCATGATTGGTTTCTTTTCAAGAGTAAATAAAGTGAATTGTCAATTGTTATGTGAATTCAATTGCTACAGGAAGCAGGGTCTCAACTCATCTCTTTATTTCATGAGCCTATAATGAACATACTTGCTATTTGAGCAAGAACCTTTTTAATTGAGTGTTTGCTTGGGATTTTTACTATGAGCTTTATCTTCTAGTTTGAATTTGTGTGAAGAGTAGTGTTCATATATTTCAAAAACAGAGTATTTTGTTATTGATTGTTTCTTGATTGAGCTATATACAACAGTCATAGATAGGTTACCTATTTTCGACACATATAGTGTAACAAATATTTTGATTACGAATCCTGGATTGATATATAAATGAGTGCAATATACTAAACATATATTTACACCAACATTTTGGCGTCGTTGTCGGGGAGTTGTAAACGGTAATAGGTAGCGTTTTGAGTTTGACTGGTTTGATGCGTCTAGATTGGATTTAAGGAAAACCTAAGGACAAAGAGAATACGATAAGATGAGAGGTAAGAACCCGCACATCCACTTTGGTGGGGTTGCTCCAAATTCAGGTTGTCCTCTTACCTTTGGTAGTTAAAATTTTGTGTTTTATTAGTGTTAGAGTTTCTTCTTTTTATGAGTAGATGTAGGGATAGCAAAGGTAGATTTATTGCCTCCAAAATTTCAGAAAATTTAGAAAAACAAACAACAAGAGACCCCGCCCCCCCCACACTAATTCAACTAATTTATGTGCAGGAACAATTCTCAGAGGAGAAAGTTCAAAGGAAACAATTGAAAAAATAGCCAAAGGCACCAAATTTGAAACTACTGTTTAGATTGAAAACAAAGTACAAGAATCAAGAAGAGAAGAACTGGCGACCCAATCAGAAGGAAGGGCTAGAAAAGAGACATAGGTAGTGGTAGAATAGGCTGCATATGTCATTGGGAAAACACATAAGGTATTGGAATAGTTGGATATACCAAACAACCTAGTATTTGAGACATCACTTAGTGGGGAGACATCACCAACACCCTACAACGTGCTATTTTAAGATATGACATATGAAGATAGAAATGAAAACAATGAAACAAAGACATTTGGATTCCCAATATTAGACATTACCAAAGATGTTTCTATGAAGAATATTCCATTGTCATCACTACCTCACTTCCATGGTATGTCAACAAAATATCCTAATTCATTTTTGTTTGAATTTGATATACTATGTAGGAGTTATAATTACACTGATAATGCACAAAAACTAAAACTCTTTCCAGCTACACTTAAAGACTCAACATTAAGGTGCTTTATGAGACTAGGAGAACACACTATATTATATTTGGATGATATGAAGGAGACTTTCCTCTAGAAATATCAAGACTACTACATACCTAGGGATGCTAGGAATGACATATTTAAAATGCAGCAGTTTGAGGAGGAAAGTTTGGAAGATTACCTAGAAAGGTTCCTATATAACTATCAAAAGACACAACAATTTTCCTTAGACACAACCACACCTAGGACCATCTTCCTAAAAGGTGTAAGGGATGATTGTATCGAGGTACTAAACCTCATGAGTTCTGGAGATGTGTATCATAAGCCATTTGCAGACATTGTAGAGTACTGTAAAAGGTACTCTCGCAACCAAGAAAAAATAGGAAAAAGTGTAAGGGATCCTATAAACATAATTACTAAACCCACACTAGGATGTGTTACTAGGATAGAATTGGGGAATCTACTAGAAAAATTTAAAACAAGCATCCTCAACACCATCAGCACCCAACTTGATACCATTAAAATCAAAAGAAAACAAGAAGAAGAAAATGCTACTTTGGAAATTTTCTGTCCTCAGTGTAGGAAAAGGCATCTTGAAAAGGAATATCCTATTAATGTTATCAAAATCGGTGGCCTCTTTACAGAAGATCACCCTACCAATGAGTGCCCTTCTTTACCTTGGCTAAAATCCATTTTTAAGGGAGGGGGAGAACCTAAGGAAACATCATATCCCCCTAAGAGGGCATGGAGACAAGAAAATCCTAATATGTTTGTAGATCCTACCACACAATATTCACAACAACAATGGGTACCTCCAACACCTTACCCTCAATGGTCACCTCAACAACCACAAATCCATCCTTGGAAACAAGGATGGAGGGGGCCTGCATATGGGAATGTTACCTTTCATCCAACAACCTTTCCCACTTACCCACAATACCCTTCCAATATCTCTTAGTTGCTACCAGGATTTAATCCACCTGCTCTCCCTCCACCTCTACAGTTGCAACAACAAATTACATTGCTTATGAACAAAAATCTACAGCAACAACAACTTACATTTCCTATGAACCCAAATATACAACAACAAATAAAGGCTGCACCTATCCCAAACCCTCCTCAACCTACTCCTATTCCTGCACAACCCATTCCTAATCCAAACAATAGACCTACACAACTTGTACAAAATATTGAAGTACAAACTTTCCCCACTTATGTAATAACTCATTCTTCATTTAATGGAATTCAATTAAGATCAGGGAGGGTTTTGAATAAACCAAATCCTACTGTGGTTATTCAAGAAGAAGAACAAGTAGATAATCAAGCAGTTGAAGAAGAAGAACAAATAGATAACTGAGCAGTTGAAGAAAAAGAACAAATGGATAACCAATCAAATGAAGAAAAAGACACCCTTGTACAACAAAAAATTCCTCCTCACATTCCTCATCCATCAGAAATACCTCAAAAAACTAATCCTCCCCCTTATCCATAAAGGTTACTTGTGAAGAAATCTGAGGTACCTCTAGGGCATAATCTAGAGACTAAACTTAGAAACATATGTGTAAATATTCCCCTACTTCAAGCCATCAAGGGAATTCCTATTTATGCTAATATTGTAAGGGATATTTGTATTAAAAATATAGGGAGGAAGAGGAAGGAGCCTCTTGTTATACAGGTGGTTGGAAAATTATCAGAATTTATATCAGAAATGCCATCTAAATATAATGATCTAGAAAATCTGGTGGTGACCATAGAGATTAATGGTTTTTCTTTGCCAAACACACTTATTGATCTAGGAGCAACAATAAATGTTATGCTGGTTGACACCATGAAAACCCTGCAACTAAATCACCTAATACCAACGCAGACTTTGTTGGAATTCATAGAAAAATCAGTTATCAGTCCAACAAGAAGTCTAGATGATGTAACTGTCATTTTGGCCTCTTGGGAGTACCCTGTGGATTTCTTGGTGATTCATCCTTAATCCTCCAAACCAGGACATCCAATAGTTCTTGGCCGACCTTGGTTGGCCACTGCTGATGTGTTTATTAGTTGTCAATCTAGAGAGATGACAATCTCCAATGGCATCCAAAGTAAAAAACTTATTCTCTTTCCTCCTTCCCAGCCAAACACTAAAGTTCCTTTTTGGTTGGAAAATCCCTATGGGGAGGAGGACTGTACTCAACCCTTGTTAACACTAGAACAAATAAAACGAGTTCAAGAGAAATTTGAAGAACATATTTTAAGCATGTTTTTGGCTGATACCAAATGCATTGAATACCCTCAATCTTTTCCATAATTACACATATCTTCAACTCTAAATTTCAGGAAATATGGCACCCCTCCACGTCTAAAGTGTCCACCATTTCACAAGTATATGAAGGGAAAGAATCAGTTGTCCAGATTGTTGAAATCAGTCCTGGAAAATCCTTGTATATCAATCCTAGCTTAGAAACAAATCAACAACAAAAATTGATTCAAATGATTCAAGGGCAATCTGGTGCTTTTGTATGGGATTAATCCGACATGAAAGGGATTCACCCAGACACTTGTATGCATCATATTTACACCAATGACCAAATCAGACAAGTTAGGCAACCCCAAAGAAGAATGAATCCATCCTTAAAAGACATAGTGAAAGAAGAACTCCAAAAACTCCTACATGCCAATTTTATTTACCCTATTTCGGATAGCAAGTGGGTATCCCCATTAGTTATTGTCCCTAAGAAAAATGGTAAATGGAGTATTTGTGTGTAATTTAAAGAATTGAACAAGGATACCTATAGGGATTACTTTCCTTTACCTTTCATAGACCAGGTCTTGGACACGTTTTCTAGGAAGAGGTATTTTTCTTTCTTGAATGGGTTTAGTGGTTACAATCAGATCCAAATTTCACTAGAAGATCAGGAAAAAACCACATTTACTTGCCCATGGGGTAGCTATGATTATAGGATTCTTCCTTTTGGTTTGTGTAATTCCCCCACCACCTTTCAAAGGGATGTCCTGGCCATTTTCTCTGATTTGACCCATGACTGTGTAGAAGTCTACATGGATGATTTCACAGTATATGGGGATGATTTCCAACAAGCCTTGGACAATTTGGAGAAAGTATTGATCATGTGTAAAGAGACCAACCTTTCCCTCAGTCATGAAAAATCTAGATTGATGCTCACTGAAGGAATTGTATTAGGACATCACATATCCGATACCGAAATAAGGGTAGACCTTGCTAAGATTGACATCATTTCTCAAATCAAAATACCTAGATCAAAGAAATATGTTAGAATAATTTTAGGGCATGTTGGTTACTATAGGAGGGTCATTTAGAATTTTACAAACCTAGTTGCCCCAATGTTCAAACAATTAGCAAAAGAGGCTGAATTTTGTTGGGATGAACAATGTCAGATTTCTTTTGAAATTTTCAAAAAAAAGATTTCAAGTGCCCCTATTTTAAGAGGACTAAACTAGTCTCTTCCTTTTCATATCTACATAGATGCCTCAGATACAACTTTGGGGGATGTTTTAGGACAAAGGGAAGGCCATCTTCCATATGCTATATACTTTGTTAGAAAAAATATTTCACCTAGTGAAGTAAATTACGTTGTCACTGAAAAAGAATTATTGTCAGTGGTACATGCCATTAATAAGTTCAGACACTACATAAAAGGGTATCAAGTTTTTGTACATACAGACCACTCAACCATCATATTTTTGATGAAAAACCACATTACAAATTCTAGAGTGACTAGATGGCTGTTATTATTGCAAGAATTCAATATCACCATAATTGATAGGTCTGGAAGAGATAATTTAGTTGTTGATTTCTTGTCTAGACTCATTCATACAGGTGATAATGCACCAATAGATGACAATTTTCCAGATTATAATCTATTTTCTATTTCTACTTACATTCCTTGGTATGCATATGTAGCCAACTATCTTGTAACAGGAAAGCTACCTCAGAATCTATCCTCCTGAGAAAAACAGAGAATTATCTAGCTTAGTGCCAATTACATGTGGCATGATGATTGTTTATACCATACTAGGAATGATTTGGTGATCATAAGGTGTGTCTGGGAGGATGAAATGCATGACATATTCAAAGCCTATGATGGTCCATGTGGAGGCCATTTTTCTAATAAAAGAACAACATACAAGAAATTACAGTCTGACTACTATTGGACAACTATTTTCAGGGATGCAAAGAAGTATGTGGGTAGCTGTGATGATTGTCAGAGGATAGGAAAACCTACTGCAGTTGATGAGATGCCTCTCCAATCTCAGGTAGTAATTGAACCTTTTGAGAAATGGGCTTTGGATTTTGTAGGACCCATTAACCCTATGTATCAAAGGAAGAAGTACATCTTGTTCTGAACAAATTACGTGACCAAATGGGTGGAAGCTAAAGATTTATATTCTTCTAGTGAACAATCTGTTGTAGATTTTATTTTTGAAGAAATGTTTACTTGTTTTGGTGTGCCTCGAGAAATAGTAACTGAACAAGGAACCCAATTCACCTCCAATTTGGTCAAATCTATTACTGAACAATATAAA
The DNA here is from genome assembly GCA_009831015.1 of Picea engelmannii. Classification (NCBI taxonomy): domain Eukaryota; kingdom Viridiplantae; phylum Streptophyta; class Pinopsida; order Pinales; family Pinaceae; genus Picea; species Picea engelmannii. The sequence continues at coordinate 89,013 of ML793396.1, forward strand.
ATTAAACATAGAAAATATTCACCTTATCACCCCCAAGAAAATGGGTAGGTGGAATCAACTAACAAGGTGATAGAAGCTATTCTTACTAAGACAATTTAGCTACATCATAAAGACTAGGTTGATAAGTTTCCCGAGGCCTTATGGGCCTATATAACATCTTGGAGAAACACAACGGGAAATACACCTTATGAGTTGGTATATGGGAAGCAGGTGTTGCTTCCCATATAATTTCAAGTGAAAACCTTCAGGACTGCCATGCAATTAGGGATGGATTTGGATGAAGCTAAAAACAGAGGCTATTTCAGTTGAATGAGATTGATGAGATCAGACAATATTCTCTTCAAAGGACTACCCTTATACAAGAACACAAGACTAAATGGCATGATAAGTACATCAAGAAAAAGTATTTTCAGTTAGGTGATTGGGCCAGACTGTATGCTAGTAGGTTCAAGAATTTTAGAGGTAAATTATATACTAGATGGTTGGGAACTTATGAATTTGATACGGTTTACAACAATGGTTCAGTTAAGATAAAGACTATTGATGAGAATCAGACCTCCTTTGTCGTGAATGGACATCGATTGAAGGTTTATCATAAGCCTCTGTCCAAAGAGGATTTAATTAGACATGTTCTTCAAAATTATGAAATGAAATTGGTAAGCAAGGGGAATTCTCCTCCTGCTGATCCACCACAATAAGTTTGTTGTGTGAATTAATTTGGCTCTGTACATATATGAAAATAGGTGTGTCATTAGATAGAAATTTTGGTGTTACTAACAAAAACATAAAGTTGATTGTGTTCTCATGTAGATACATGAATAAGGAGGACATCTGCCAGATGTAGGTTTATCCCTTTATCCAACCTTGGTAGATCATTTATGGAAAATGAGATAAATGGAGTTTTCTTTAAGTTTTTCAGATTCCTAAAAATTGAAAACATCGACGAGCAGGAACTGGCTTGGGCTCAAGAAAAATCCACGAGACAGTAGATGGAGTTTTCTTTAAGTTTTCCAGACTCCTTAAAACTGAAAATACCGAGGAGCATTAACTAATTTGGGCTCAAGAAAAATCCACAGAATAGTAGTAGTTAGGGTTATTTTTATAATAAAATGGAAGTGGCAACAAAAAAAATGATCAAATTGGTTCCAAAAAGAGGAGGATTCTGAATCTTAACATAAGGCTGTCCAGCTACAAAGTACCTTCTTGTTACAGATCTTGGAGCCCAATCATTGAATTATTTTTCCTCATTTTCAGATACTTTTGCTGCAATTTAAGAGTTTCTGTACCAAGTGTTGTTTGTTGTTTTACCTATATGGTCCTTCAGTAGAATAAAATCACATGTTCTCTTCCATAGAAATAGAAAAATGCCAACAATTTCTACAAAACGTAGCCTACAAAGTTCCAGTCTATAGAATATGCCACCAGGTACCTTATCCAATTTTCATTGAGTACCAGAATAAAATTTGTGGTGATCCGGTACTAGATAACATCTTTGTGTTCATTCAATACTGGGAAAGTCTCTGTGTTGTTCCGGTACTGCAACAATATTCACCCCTATGTTCATTCGATACTAAGGGAGAAGGACCGTGTTGTTCCAGTACTGCAACAATATTCACCCCTGTGTTCATCCAATACTACAACAATTTTTTGTAGTGGTCCAGTACTAAGTAGTGGTCTGGTACTAAGTCGTGATCGGGTACTGGTGATGAAGTTTTGGTAATCCTTATTCTACGCTCAAAGTATTTCTTCTTGATACAAATGTTTCAGGTAATAAGAGATATAAGCTCACTATTTTATCCCGTTTTATTAAATAATCATACTAATTGTGTACTAGACATGTGATTACTCTCATGCATCCTCCTTTCCTCAATTATTGCACGTTCCCTACCATGAACTTCTTCAAGTCCTTGTATATATTTCCTGCTATAGAAATCATTCATATGCACTCAAATTTTTGATGACCTGGTCATAATATGTTGAGTACGAGGTAATTATACCTTTAACAAGACCAATTCCATTCTCAAACACTCTGGTTAAAAAATTCTGTTCATATGGTGAAGAAACATCATAGTGCCATGATCCAACATCATGTCATGTGAATGCTTTATTTAAACCATGTCTTAATGCATGTCAAACCATGATTCATTTCAGGTCACGATGACGTCAAACAGTTGCATACTTTTGAATTTCGGTCACACCGACCGCATCTCCTGTAATAATTTCCCAACATTACCGTGAACGCAATCTGACGCAAACCTCCATATGATCCTTTAAGTTATTCATGGATATGACTTACCTTACCTTGCCATCATTACCATGGATTTGACCGTTGTAATCCAAATTCTAACTTGTAAGTGCTCCTCTAGATGGCTTCACCATCTAGATGAGCGTTATTTACCTATTTTTTGTCATACCACCTCCATTCACACTATTCTCTGTCCCTTCATACCATTTTCATACTCTATCCCCTTTCGGTACTCTATTGCGTGCTGCTCTATTCCAGTACTAAACCCTTGTTCTTTGTTTTGTTTCCTCATACGCTGTGAGAATTGATTTTAAGACAGCATGGGGGTTGATAGACACGAACCAATGTTCCAATTATACTGGGAGACATAGGAATACCAAGCTTGTAAAGGCAAATTTGAGCAAGCCGGATGGGTTCCATTTTTGGAAAAATTCAAAGGTTATCATGAGGGGGTATCTCTTGATTTTGCTCAGACATATGAAGACGAGAGTGTCCAGTTTGGGGAGGTGAAATTAACAATTATAGAGGCCACCATAGTGAAAGCTATAGGATTTCCTTCCTCTGGAGAGAAATATTTTAAGGGGGTGATCGTCGACAAAAAACTTTGTCAGAAGTTTCTAAGGCCGGAGTTTCAGGATCCCAACTAGACCAAAGGTATTCCCCGGAGATGTATTAAGGAAGAGTACTGGACAATGCTCATCAGCCTAAAAAGGTTTATCACTTGTGAAGGGAGGTATGTCGTGGCCTTCTTATATCATTTAAATTTTTTTTCACATTTTGAAGGGGGGGCACAAATTGACTTTCCCCATTTCCTTTGGATGAGTCTAAAAAAAATGGTGAGAGGGGTTAAATCAACATCTAAGAAACCCGAAACTAGTATCCATCACCATGGCTTAATGAAATTATTCGTTGTCCATGCATTGAGAAAACAAGGCAGTAGTTGGAAACAACTCCTTCAACAAAATTTTTCTCAAGAGAGAGTTTCTAAATAAATAGAAGAACGTGAAACAAAGGCATGTAGTGAGGGGCCAATAGAAAGACAAAGGAAAGGAAAAGTAAAGGGAATATGTTAGGGGATGAAGAAGCTGCTGTTACACCTAGTTCATCCCAACCTGTTGATAGATTGAACAAGGATAAGTATATTATGATAGAGGAGCCTACTACATCCAAGAAAAATAGGACCTCTCAATATCAGAAACCAAGTCCAGCCCTGATCCCTGAAACTAAATTACCACATAGTAAGAGTCAGCAAATAAATAACTTTGGGCAAGGTGAACTCTCAGATAGTGCTACTGAGGCAAGTATTGAATTATCACCGGATACATTTAGCAAGTTAGAGGGGGGACATGAAATAAATATTCTAAGTAGGAGAAAGTTTCAAAAGAAGGATGTGTCAAAAGAACAAATCTCAGAGGAGCCTACTACATCCAGGAAGGAGATGTCCTCTCAATCTAAGGAACTAAGTCCAACCTCGATCCCTAAAAGTCAATTTCCATGAAGTGATAGGTGAGAAAGGAAGAAATCTGGTCAAAATGAAGTTTCATATGGTGCCCCTGAGGAAACTATTGAATTTCCTTAAGAGCCAGTTAGTAAGTTGGAGAAGACCCCCGAGGCAACTATTTAGTTTCCTCAAGAGTCGGTTAATAATTTGGAGAAGACTCCTTAAGTGAAAAGTGGAAGTAGGGGAAAGATTAAAACGAGGAAGGTAAAAAATAAGCAAATCCCAGAGCCTACACCTCAGTCCTCCAGAGTGAAAACGAGGAGTGTTCAACAAGAACAAACTCCAGAACCTACACCTCAGTCCTCTAAGGTGAAAACAAAATCTGTATAAGAGAAACAGGTCCCAATACCTACATCTTCTACTAAAATAAAGAAGAGAAAGTTGTTTGAAGAAACTTCCACTCCTATCAGTAAACATGAGGAAGCCTCACATCCTATACAAAGAACTATAAGAAGCATGGCTAAACAAATAATAGTTCCACATGTGCCTTTTTTTCCATAGGATCCTATTGATATTCCGAATTCTCCAGAGAAGGAAAGTGTCTATGGAGAAACTATTAGTGAGACCGAAGGGTTAGTAATAAAAACCTTAAGAGGTTTAAGGAAGGAGGTGGAAGCCCGAGGGGAGGTAACTGAGCAAGAAACCATATATGATCCTATCAGTTCCTTGAGCAAACAACAGTTGGTATTGAAGGTTGGGGAAATTACAAGATAGAATAAGAAGTCTCTGCTAAGATTAACAAAGTTCTGAGTTTGATCCAGTAGACCAAGGTGATTAAGAAGGAGATTAGGAGTGAGGCCTCTGGTTTCAATATTCTACAACCTGACAAATGATGTTCAGACATGATGGAGGACAGTTTCAGTTTTGCAAAATTTTGAGTACTAGTTTCAACATTTTTGCATGAGGACATGCAATGATTTAAACATGGGGAAATGTTGGGTCTCCATTTTGACACACTATTGCCTTTTCTTATATTCTATCTTGGTCAATTTTACCTCTCACATATGCATATGTTGTCTATTTCTTCCACAAACCTACCTTGTGACCTTATTCATATGCATAATGTGGTAACCCATGTTAAAAGCATTATTTGTTTGGTTTCTTAATTAATTGGGACTAAATGATTGTTGTTTATGATTCTAATTACTTTGATTATTATTAAGAAGCTTCATGACAAGGAATTATCTTATCCGATACTCATATCAAAGATTCGTCTCGTACTTCCACTGGTCTAGTACTGCAACAATCAACTGTTCTATTCCAGTACTCTGCCTGATCTGGTACCAACTCTGCGGTGATCTGGTACCAACTCTGCGATGATCCAACACCATGATCTATTACTGTGATAGTCTGGTACTAAACCCTCTTCTACATAATTAACGTTTTGAACGAATATACTGGTGATGGCTCCAAGAAATTAGTTGGATGGAAGCATCCTCGGTTAGTTTGAAGACCACGATAGACTTCATCACTCATGCACTTCATGTCATGAGGATGAAGTCCATTCCTTGAGATACGATATGTTCACCAATTGTAATATTTTGTAAACATTTGATAATTATCTTCAGACTTTGATTGTAACAACTGAACTTCTTTAAAAGGGATGATGTATAGATGATATATAGTAGGAATGATATACATTGTTATGCTGGGAAATTGAATGTTGAATTATTGATTCACTCATTTAATTGAAAGAATACAAATGCTAGTTTGTGAAATTCATGGATGTGAGTAAAGTGTCTATTTTGTAATTTATTTAGAGCTACCTTGTTGGTTCAGCAAGGGCCCACTGCCCCAACCAAGGTAAGTCTCCATGTATATGTTTATGTGTGAATATAAGTTAATTGTGTGAGTGTGCAAATAAAATAGTTATGTATTGAAAATGATTCTGAGTGCATGTACAACACAGACCTCTAAATAGATACCCGTTGATTTTGGATCAGTGTGAATGAACAATTATACATTAAGCATAGTAGATGATTCTATTTCTGTTTCTGCAGGGTGATATTTAGTCAACAAAATCTGAATAGATGTTTGGGATTTTTAGATAAGCAATTGATATTGTTCTGAATTTGAAAGTCTTAATAATTGCGTTGTCCTCAGTAGGTACAGGAACAACTAGATTTCATCTCTCACCCTTCATGTTTCAATAATGAAGTCTTTCAATCATATTAACTATGTCCTGTATTGAGGAAGGAAGTTTTGATTGGAATTGATTAGGTCATGATTGGTTTCTTTCCAAGAGTAAATAGAGTGAATTGTCAATTGTTATGTGAATTTAATTGCTATAGGAAGCAGGGTCTCAGTTCATATCTTTATTTCACGAGCCTATAATAAACAAACTTTCTATCTAAAGAAGAACCTTTTCAACCGAGTGTTTGCTTGGGATTTTTACTATGATCTTTATCTTCTAGTTTGAAGTTGTGTGAAGAGTAGTGTTCAGATATTTCAAAAACAAAGTATTTTGTTACTAATTTTTTTTTGATTGAGCTATATACAACAAACATAGATAGGTTACCTATATTTAGCACACACAATGTAACAACTCTTTTGATTACGAATCCTGGATTGATATATAAATGACTGCAATATACTAAACATATATTTACACATTCTACAGGGACAAACGAGAGCAAATTTGAATATGGAGATTTTCATGAACCCACCAACCTGGGAGTGCATGAACCCGCGGTTATGGATGATAAAAAACAAGTTAAGTGTAGAAAGTAGGTTGGTCGAACTTTCATGCAGGAGAAATAAAATACATAGGGGATCGACACCCGCGACAAATCTAATGGTCACAATGTAGATCATGAAAATTTTGGGAGAAAAGTGGAGATCACAGAACTTGGAGGATGAGGGATTGAACCCGAGAACCCGCGAAGTTGAGAAAATGGTTAAGTATAGTGTAGCAATAGACTTATAACATGGGAAAGTGGATGGAGATGAAGATACACGAACCCGCGAACCCACCAATTACTGAAATGTGACTAAGTATGGTAACTATAAAGGGATAGAAGAATGAGATAAACTAAATAGGGAAACAAGGGGAGGAGTAGAAGAGGGAAAAAAATGGAAAGAATAAGTTAGGAAAATAGAATGGGGAAGGAAAAATGCAGAAACGGGAAATGATCTCAACAACTGGCTCCAACTGTGGGATGATAACCCCCTATGGGTTGTCAAGAATCCAGAATCTTCATGACCATATGTTTCCATCCATTTGGTTATGGAGTCATAAGGTAAGGATATACAAACTAATTAAAAGAAAAATTATGTACAAGGAAATGAGAAAATTTCAGGTGAAGAAAACTTTCAAATGCTGCACATTAACATGCATAATTAAAATTTTACCCTTCATATCTTTGAGAATATAAGAATTAAAACCCATGATATTTTCAATGATGTATCGTCCAATTCAGAGTGCTTCGAATTTTGTGTGCATCGATGGTTTATCCTTAGCTTTGTTCTAGAGTAACACCAATTCTCCCTTCTGAAAATTCTTTACGGTTGCATTCTGGTCAAAATATATTTTGATACTTTGTTGTCTCTGAGAAGTTCTGTTCAGGGATTTACTTTATTCTTCCTTCAATTTCAATAACTGGTTGACCCTCTTTTGCATAGGTGAACTATCTTCTGCATCCTCTGTATTAACTACAAAATTCAAGGCATTCAGCTCGAGGCTAATAGGCATTTTTTCTTCTTTCCCATAAACCAATGTATACAGAGACATCCCAGTACTGTCTTTCAAAGTCATTCTGCTTGCCCACAATGCATCAATAAAATTTAAATGCCAATTCCTTTGGTTCTTGTCAATAGTTTTCTTTAATATCTGACTGAGTGTCTTATTAGTGTATTCTGCAAGACAATTCCCTTATGGTAATAGTTTGATGACTTCCCCATAACAGTTCCATATTCTCCACAAAATTCTGTAAATTTTGAGCCAATGAAAATCGAGCCATTATTGGTGATGAATTTTTATGGGACACTGAATCTTGAAAAAATATTATCTTTGAGAAACTTAATCAACTCTTCAAAATCAACCTTTTCTAATGCCACTGCTTCTGACCACTTTGTAAAATAATCTGTAGCAATGAGAATATATATATGTCCTTTTCTTGACTTTGGATTTATTGGTCCAACGACATCGAGTCTCCATTGGGAAAATGGTTGTTCTACAGATATAGGTTGTAATGGCATTGCAGATTTTTTCATTTTCCTTGAAAATTGTTGACAAGATACACACTTCCTTATGGTATCATATGAGTCTTTAAAAATTGATGGCCATTAAAAACCAATTCTTATTATCTTATGGGTGGCGACTGTAGGTGTAAAATGTCCACCACATATTCCTTCATGTAATTCTTTCATCAATTCTTGAGATTTCCTTTCATCAACACATCTCAACAATATACCATCATAGTTCCTCCTGAATAATATATCATCAATCAACACATATTTACTCGACTTCATCTTCAATGTTCTTCGCTCTTTAGGGTTCATGGTGACTGAAAATTGTCCAAACCTCAAGTAGAATACAATATCTCTATACCATTCTAAATATGCCATGGGTTCTCCTACTTAGATTGAAATAATTCCATCCAAAGAATCACTATTTGCAATGAGCTTACATAAACCCTGTCATTTTACTTCCTTTAAAGGTTTAATTTCAATATCATTTTCTTGAATCTTTTCCAACTAGTTTTCCCATTTTTCTTCTCTCAATTGCTGATTTAAAAGAATCTCCATAGGAGAGGATGGAACATAATAAATGACATGATAATTTAATATGTAAGTCCAAAAGTGCACCACCGCCTTCACAAGAGATAGGGCTTGTTTCTCCAATTATGAATATCTCAATTCATAATCATGAAGGGTCTTTCTCATGAAGCCAATTGGTAGGTATTCACCCTTGGTATTCCTCTGAGTAAGAATAGATGCAACAACCATTTCTATAGCAAATGAATACATGATGAAGTCTCTTTGAAATATTGGCTAATGAAGACCGGAGTTGTAGTGATTTCCTTTTTGATATTATTAAAAGATTCTTCTGTATTCACAGTCCATGCAAACCTTTGATAAATTTCCAACAATAAATTGATCGGCTTCACAATAATTGCATAGTCAGGGACAAATCTTTGTAAAAAGTTGATCTTGCCAAAAAATGATTAAACTCCCTTCTTAGATGATGGAAGGTTGAGTTAATTTATATATTTAATCCTTTTTGGATCTATATAGATTCCTTCCTTGCACACAATATGACCCAATAGCTTTCCTTGAGTTACAACAAATAAACATTACTTTGGATTTAAGGAAACACCATATAATATACACCTGTCAAAAACTTTCATCAGGTGATGAATGTGATCACTCCTTGTTTTTGAGTGTACTGTTAAGTCATCTTGATAATCCACCATGAATTTTCCTATCAACCCCTCAAAATCATGATCAATACCCCTCTGAAATGTAGCTCCTACATTTTTTAAACCAAAGGAATCCAAACATATGCGTATGTCTCCCAAGGTGTTATGAAAGTTGTCTTTTCTCTTTCTTATTCAACAACCAAGACTTGATTATATCCAAAAAAACCATCTAACATGGACATGCAGGTTGATCCCATGACTTGTTGGAGAAGAAACTCCATGTTATATAAAGGATAATTATCCTTTACACTTGATTTGTTAAGACCCTTGAAATCTACACAGATCCAAATCTCCCCAATCTTTTTTATTACCATCACATGATTTGAAAGCCAATCAGAATGTCTAATGGGGTATATTATTCCATCCTTCTTTAATTTCTCCAATTCAACCTTTACCAATGGTTTTAATTTGGGGTTCATTATCCTTATCTTCTGCTTGACAAGCTTTTCCCCTTCTCTCAAGGGAATAATATGTTGAAATATTCTTTTATCATATTCCTTCAAATCATCATAGCTCCATGTGAACACATCAATATATTATTTAAATAATGTGACATATTGATCAACTTCTTCAATTGTGCAATCAACTCCCAATTGACATATTTTGGGGAACTGTCAGTTCCAATATTAATTTTTCTTGTTTCTTGGAACTTTTTGAGAGAAGTTTCTTCCAGGAGATTTTTAACATGATTGTCTCTTGTAAAAAGAGACTCAGATTGAATATAATCCCTCAGGACAACAATTATGTAATTGTCTTCATCTTCATCATCATTCAACAAAAAAATTTCCAATTCTTTATCATTCTCAAATACTTGTAAATATTCCTAGTTATCATGTACATAAGGTTGGGATATTCTTTTTACTTGAAAATATGTTTTTCTCTGAACATTATCTGGGTTTGACAATGAGGTTTCCAAAGATAATGAATTTTCCTTCTGATTTTTGTCCCTTGGGATGAAAGAAATGTTGAAAGAGGTGAAGGCATCCATCAATTCGTTAACTCTTTTGAAATATAACTTGAGTCTTTATTTTTTAATTTATACCTCTGGGTAACTTGATTTATCACCAAATTAGAGTCACCAGTCACAATTATATGTTATATATTTATTTCTTGTGCAATAATCATTCCTTGAATCAAAGTTTTGTATTCTGCCTCATTATTGGTACATGCAAATTCAAGTCTGATAACATGTGGATGCACAATCTTTCCTAGGTTTACAAGGACAATTCCAATTCCATTCCTGGAACTTGAGAAAGCTCCATCAAATGAAATCCTCCAATAACCTTCAAATTTATGCTCTTGATTCTCCAAATATTGAATTTTCTCCATGTCTAGGATAGCATAGTTTTCGATCCCAACATCTATATAATATTCCTTTAGTTCATTATCCTTCTTTTTGAAAGAGAAGGGTCTCCTAGGTTCACGTGGGAGATTACTCATTGATCCTCCTTTATTTGGAAGCATCATGCAACTGCCATCGTTCCATGGATGATTTTAGGGGCTAAATTTCGCTCATGGGCTAATTTTCCATGTTTTTTCCAAAAACAAGATTCGCTATTTTAAAAATGATTCGCCCAAATTCTAGAGGATAAAATTATTTTACCTTAAAAATCACCAAAATTTTATAAAAACTATATAAAATCCTTAGAAATTTGAATATTTTTACAAAAATATCGCCAAACATTTATAGTTGGAATATGAAGGATTAGTAAGATTCGTCAAGGTTTCTACATTTTAAAATAAATTTCCATCCTTAAAACATCCCTACTGTTATCACTCCAAGAAACTCCTTAGGGCTGTAGACTAAGGATGCTTGGTAACTTAAAAATAATGTGTAGATATTCTTGGGACAATGGGGTCTTTAGTGATCAATGTAATAGACAACTCATCACACATCTAAAGAAACAGTGCTTTCAAGAAACAATAATCAGATCAAGTAATTTGAAAGGAGGGGATGAAGAACACTAATCTTGATTGCCAAGTACAACTAAATGTAGGGCTTAATGCAAGATAGAAATAAATCCTTCACTTCAAGTCTATGAGCTCAATAAAGAGATAAGAGTCTTCATAAGCTAAGATAAACTGGAATAAAGTACAGAAAGGGAAACATGAACATATCTGATATTGAAAACGAAAGGAAAATGTACTTTATTGTATCATAAGAATCTATACAGTAACACAAAAATGTATCACAGTTTGAACCTCCTTAGACTCTTAGAAAAGATAGGCATTTATAGCCTTTTACAATCAGTTTTCAGATCCTAAAACAATGGATCTGATAATCTAAAAATAGTAAACAAAAATTGTATTTACAAAAAGATAGGGATATGCCCTCATAATAAGGATGATCCCTATGTGCTGGTCCTTTGAATGTGTTGAACAGTTGATGAAGTGGAGATCAGATTTCTAAGGATCCTTAGCTTGATATCATGAAGATAGAATTCGAATTGGGTGATGTGCTTGTTCATCCCTGATATTTTGCCTTAAAAATTGACAAAAACTTAGTCACAAAACTCCTTTTTGACTTCCCTTTCCAAACTAGCTGTTACGTTAGACTTGATAATTCAACACCTGTCCATTTGAAATGGTTTCAAACCATTCTAACCCAAAAAATATTGATCTGGGCGAAAATTTGGCTATTTTGGTCGTGATAGGTGTTCACCAGCTAATTTACCCAAAAATCTGCTCCTTGGCTGGTGAAAGGCGGAGCTTTCACCAGCTAACTAGTTATAATTCTACCTTCGGCGCTGGTGAAATCAAATTTCTCATTCATGGAGAGTCCGTTTTGCATGCTTAAATAGTCAATCGACATCTAAAACTCCTAAGCTTTCCAATGGTGCTTTCAAATCTACATTTGGATCCTAGGAAGCTAGTCAAATGTTCCCTACAAGATTAGGCATCATTCGATCAAAAATGCCAGTGCATTTTTGATCGCTAACATATGGCTCCAAATGGGATTGAAACCTCCCTGTGAGGTCTCCAAGAACCTGGCAGATATTGTGCCTTTAGCATTGGGCATGGAGTCATTCAACCTTTACAATTTTTCATCTGGATATTTCCTACTCAACATCATCAAGTGCCATGCCTCAGTTACTCTTGTCTCACCTTCCATCTGTGTGGTAAGTTGGTCAATTGAAGCTCTAACCTGTTGAGTCAATAACTATTGTGTAGACCGAATTACTGCACCCAAGACTATTGGTGTTGGAAAACCTTCAACAATTGATGATAAATTCATTGATATAAAACCCTCTGCTTCAATTCTGTTCAACAAACACACTGCCTCCTCCACTTTATTTTTCTTACAGAGTCCATCTATAAATACCGTGCAAGTATAAACATCAGGTTGCTGACCCATGTTAACCATTTTTCCCAACAACTCACATGCTTCATTCAACCAGCCTTGGCTGTAGAACCCATGAATTAACCCTGTAAAAGTGACCACACAGGGAACAAGGCCATTCACTATCATATAATCAATAAAACTAAAAGCCTCTGGAAGCATTTTTTGAAGCAAATGCTCCTGAATCAGAGAATCATATGTGGCAGAACCAGGCACCCAACCTTTCTGAATCACTTGAAAATAAAAAACATTAGCCTACTGCAAATTCCCTTGTTTGCAGAAGCAAATGACCATGGAATCGAAAGTAGATGAATTTGGGGAAATACCTTTGCTTGTCATTTCTGAATAGAGTTCATGAGCTTGACTGAACAGATTACAACTTACCAGTTTCCGAAGAAGGTAATTGTAATTGGGCAAATCAAACATCAATCCATTGTGAGTAGCATAGCTTAAGGTGCTCAAGGCCTCTGCAATCGTACCATATTTTGCATATCTCCAAAACATTTCGCTCATGACTCCCTGTGCTGCAGCAATCATGTTTTTGGTCAACAACAACTCTACAAGATGAAGCCAATGCTCTCTGTGTTCTTTGTCAACAACAACTCTACCATATGAAGGCAATGTTCTCTATGTGGGACTTGCAGACACTCTGTCTCCAATGGAGCTCTGTAATGAAAGCGATGTATAGTTGTGATTGAAGTCTACCAAATCTTCGTCGATGGCTAGAGTGTTGCCACTTATGCTGCTGTCGCCGTTTGTGTTTTTCTAAATTAAAATATGCATATTGTTCCCTCAATCTTGAACAAATTATATCACAAGCATCTTAAGGATTTATCTTCAATTTGTTGCTTTCAAAACTCAAAGATATCACGTGCCATATATATCCTAGAAATGTGGAATTTGGGAAAAATTTTGAGTGATCTGGTTAAGACAGCTTTCGGTGGTTAACTGTATCTAGAATTTGGCACCTTATCCACCGAAAGTACTATGTTTCGGTGGTTAATTAGCACACATAGGCTCGCCTAAACCACCGAAAACAGAAACTTACCCAAAAATCAAAATTTGATGAATCTCGATTACCTGCAAGAGTACAAAGACCTCAGGGCTTGCTAGACGAAGATCCTCTCTCTCTTACTGGACTTAGGTGTGACTGCCCTCCTGCCACTGGTCTTTTTAGCCTCTTCTTCTGGTGGTCCCTCTATTTAAAATTCGTTCCAAAAGAGGAAAAAGCCCCAGTTCACCTAGTTCGTCTTCAGAGTTTCTTTAACAAGAAGGGTAATGAGCCCCCTGATGTAGCGCCCCTCACAAGTGATATATACAAAAATTGCTTTCAACAATGCCTGCCATTGAGGTTCCAGAAAGGACATTGGAATATCCTTCTTCCAAATCAAGTCTTTGTGAATGAGCAACAAATAAGATTTGAACTCTATATTTGATGGCACTGTGGATTTGAACCAGCACTCTCCAGTTCTTGGAAGACCTGTAAACTCTGCTATAGATGCTTCATCAATGATTAATTATTCTCTCCCTATTTTGGCAGACCTTCCATCATATACAGTTGCAAAGGATTCTGCTACCTGTTGATGAAAGCTAGTCAATTTATCATAGTATGTGAATACTCCTGCTTGTTTGAAAAGGTCTTCTACCTCTGGATGCACCTCCAAGTACCAAACACCATCAACCTCGGCCCTTAAGGCCAGTCCATACTTTGCCATAATTGACTGCTGATGTGTCCCTCAAATCCAGGGATTATGCGTGCAATTGATGAACATATAGGTCAAGGTTAAAAAATGTGTGACTCAACAAGAGACTGTAACTCAATAATAGACTATGATTCATCAACAAAATTGGGTAGTATAGTAAGAATCGAATCAAGGGTTTGATGAAATAATAAGCCTTTAGTTTTGACAAATGGATAAAACTGTGACTCAACAACAAGAGTGTTTTTTGGCAGAAGACATGAGTCAGGGTTTTGACCTATGATTTAAATTAACGACCAAATCTGTAACTAAGAGTGCTATTGAGGACGAAAGACAAACTTAAAGTTTTAACATTTGATTCAAGCAATTTAATCCTGTGTATGAGAATAGAATCAACTACTATTGGAAAAACTTGGAGTTCAAATGTAATGAAAATCTTAAACACACAGAGAATATAGGTAACCTTCAGTCAATTAGGTAGAGACTAAGCAAGAACTGTGACTCAACAAACCTGTAAACAAGTTTTGAGCCAATAATTGTTCAAGTATTGATCATGAAACCCGGATTTAAGCTATCTGAGAGTTAAAATGCACACCTGTATGATAAGTTTTCTTTCCAAACTGAAGTTTCGACCATCCTCTACCACTTGAATGGATTTGGAGCTGTAATTGCATGCCTGTATGAGGAACTTTCGGGCTGTTTGATCTGATAACCAATACCCAAACTTAATGCATAGAATAATGAAAAATTAATTCTATTCCATCTCAAATATGACATCACAACATTCTCTCCATAGATAGCTTCTTGCATACTCCCTGCGGCCATTTTCAACGATCATTAAACTCTTGTTATCACCACCACCTACAATATTCCAATTTTTACCAATCGTGACACCTGCATGCCCAGCTCGGGGGGTGGGAAAAGTTCCTTGCATTTTTGGCCATGAATATTCCATACTCTGCAATTCAAGGACATGAAGATCATTGAAACAGGTGGAATGAGAGCTGCCACCAAAAATCAAAAGATATCGATTTGCGTGTACTATAGCAGTGTGATCAGACCGTGGTGATGGAGGCGTACCCACAACATTTGATGAATTACAGATTTGAAACTGGGTTCAAGGCTTTGATCTCTGCGAACAATCTGAATATTGAAATGGGTGCACTTGGTTTCCATAACCCGTGGCTTAAACTATGGCTTGACTCAGGAATTTATTTGTG
Organism: Picea engelmannii; assembly: GCA_009831015.1. NCBI lineage: Eukaryota > Viridiplantae > Streptophyta > Pinopsida > Pinales > Pinaceae > Picea > Picea engelmannii. The sequence continues at coordinate 104,439 of ML793396.1, forward strand.
AATTGAGCTACGTGCATATGTTGGTTTATGAATACATGAGAAACGGAACAGTACGAGATCATCTCTCTGGTAATGTTTTTCGGTCATTCCTCTGTTCATATATTATACATTTTTCCATGAGCATGCTTCAGTGTCAAATGTATGTCAAGGATGAAAGAAATATCTTATCATTGATAGGAAACTTCCAATTGAAACCTCTAGATTTTTCCCTACGTCTTCGCATTGCTCTGGGATCAGCTTGAGGCATTTTGTATCTCCACAACGAGGCTAATCCTCCCATCTTCCACCGTGACATAAAAGAAAGCAACATCCTACTAGATGATAAATTCAATGCAAGGGTTGCATATTTCGAACTCTCAAAGCTTGTTTCATTACCAGATATGGAAGGTTCATCTCCAGATCATGTATCAATAGTTGATTGATAAGAGCGATGTATATAGTTTTGGCGTGGTTCTTCTTGATCTTTTGATAGGCATGGAACCCATTTCACATGGGAAGAACATTATCAGGGAGGTACATGTTCTGATCCATATGATCTTCGTCCATTTAAATCCACCAGGAACATATATTAGAAGTACACCCTCCATACAATCTCATATTTATTTTGCATCTAGATGAACTAGATCTCGAAAGATTTGGTTGGGAAAAAGTCAAATCTGGGCAAAAATACAACTTTGCTGCCATGTAATAGGTTTCACCAGCTAATTTTCCCTGAATCTGCCCCTTTAGCTGGTGAAAAGGAAAGCTTTCAACAACTAACTAGTGGATTTCAAAACCAATAAGCTGGTCAAAAACCAGAAAAACTGCCTTGGGAAAAAATCAAATTTCTATGAATCTACAACAAACACCTGAGACATTGATGGATGACTTCGAGGCTGACTGAGTAACCGCAGGATGGAGGGATGATCCAGATCGATCCATTAAGCGTGAAAATGGAATTGCCTAATTAAGAAAAATGAAAGTAATCTACTTGCTCAAAGAAAAGAGCTTATTCTTCTATCTACTCCTACTCTAACCATTGTACTTCTTCCAGATCAGGTAAAATCATGCTTCCAATGAAGCCATACACGTATCTGAATAACTGGTAAAAATTCTAATCTGGAAATGATGAATGCGGGAAAACATAGAATACTGATATACAATTTGAAAGTGCAGCATAACCAACCTTCGTTTGACAAGAGCAATTTGACATTTATGCTGCTCGAATACTCTAGATAATCAGCAAAAGGATCAATGACACTATAAGAAAACACTTCTTCATGTTTCTTCGACTGAACATAAGAAGATCTCTACATACCCTTCTTTCGAGAATAGCTGCCACCTTCAACTGCATGTAAATATGAACAGGGCTGCAAACTAACTGCATTGTTGATGATGAATGGTTTGTTGTTGTCTGCAGATCTAGGTTCAAGTACGGTGCATGCAAACTTGTTGATTTCTGTAGATGACTTTTCAATGTCAGTTGCAAGAGTTTCAATATCTACTGTGGGAGTTTCTAGATGACAGTATTGTTCTTCATCAAAGACAAGTGAATCCAACACTCCCTTGTTTTGCATAGGAAAATGAAAAATCTCTTGATCTTCCTCTTTTCTTTCAGGTGAAAATACACCATGAGAAACCCTTTTAAAAATTTGAGAACAATGCTCTTCTATAACTGATCCTTCATGCAAATCAAAGGCAACAGGTGTGACAGAGACATCTATGCAATTCTCATAATAATCATTTTGAAAAACAAAAGAAAGGACTACTTCCTGTTGAACTTGCTTCTCGAATTCACCACAACAATCTTCAAAGAGACTTTCAGCTGGAAATTCATCTTTACAAAATGAATGGAAATCATAATGAAAACTTGCCACTAAGTGAATGCTTGAAGCTGGAAGAGACCGGCACCAATCAAGGGCTATCCCCTCTAATGAATACTTGAACAATTTAATATTAACATCTTCATGTATGATCTGGAGTCGATGAATAAACGCATGAAAATCCAACAAGTGTTTAGCTGGCACTTCCCATTCTTCTCCTTGAAATTTGGGAAGGATGGATTCCCATTCATCCCTACTAGGTACTGGATTAGGAAAACCAACAATCTTTGAAAAATCACAAAAGGCATACCTCTTAGCTAAGATCTTGTTCATGTCATACTAGTGGAGTCACCAACAAATTTATGAACAATGGAGTCGCCACTGAATTCGTCCTTCATGGAGTTTCCAGATAGATGATTACAATCAAATGATGTCCAGGCTTTTTCTATCATCAAAGATGGATCTATGTCGTCTCCCAGGGAAGCTGAGCTTCAATATCCTCTCCCTGACAACGACGCCAATTTGTTATCACTCCAAGAAAATCCTTAGGGTTGTAGACCAAGGATGCTTGGTAACTTAAAAATAATGTGTAGATATGCTTGGGACAATGGGGTCTTTAATGATGAATGTAATAGACAACTCATCACACATCTAAAGAAATAGTGCTTTCAGGAAACAATAATTAGATCAAGTAATTTGAAAGGAGGGGATGAAGAACACTAATCTTGATTACCAAGTACAACTAAATGTAGGGCTTAATGCAAGATAGAAAGAAATCCTTCACTTCAAGTCTATGAGCTCAATAAAGAGATAACAATCTTCATAAGCTAAGATAAACTGAAATAAAGTACAGAAAGGGAAACATGAACATATATGATATTGAAAATGAAAGGAAACTATACTTTATTGTATCATAAGAGTCTATACAGTAACACAAAAATGTATCCCAGTTTGAACCTCCTTAGACTCTTAGAAAAGCTAGGCATTTATAGACTTTTACAATCAGTTTTCAGATCCTAAAACAATGGATCTGATAATCTAAAAACAGTAAACAAAAACTGTATTTACAAAAAGATATGGATAGGCCCTTAGAATAAGGATGATCCCTACGTGCTAGTCCTTTGAATGTGTTGAATAGTTGATGAAGTGGAGATCAGCCTTCCAAGGCTCCTTAGCTTGATATCATGAAGATAGAATTCGAATTGGGTGATGTGCTTGTTCATCCCTGATATTTTTCCTTAAAAATTAACAAAAACTTAGTCACAAAACTCCTTTTTGAATTCCCTTTCCAAACTAGCTGTTAAGTTAGAATTGATAATTCAACACCTATCCATTTGAAATGGTTTCAAACCATTCTAACCCAAAAAATCCTGATCTGGGAAAATTTTTGGCTATTCTAGCCGTGACAGGCTTTCACCAACTAATTTACCCGAAAATCCGCTCCTTAGCTGGTGAAAGGCGGAGCTTTCACCAGCTAACTAGTTATAATTCCGCCTTCTGCACTGGTGAAAGCGCAAAGTTTTTCAAAATCAAATTTCTCAGTCATGGAGAGTCCGTTTTGCATGCTTAAATAGTCGATCGACATCTACAAATCCTAATATTTTCAATGGTGCTTTCAAATCTGCATTTGGAGCCCGGGAAGCTAGTCAAATGTTCCCTACAAGATTAGGCATCATTCGATAAAAAATGCTAGTGCATTTTTTATCGCCAACACCTACATCGTTCATTATATATCCTCTGATCATAGATGACCAATATCTTCCTAAAACAATTCTGTAACATCCCTCTCTTGCGAGCACATGTTATTGAATTATTCTTTGAGGACACTTTCGTGCAAGTTATCTAGTTTTAGTATATGGTTGTGTGTTTCGCTTATGGATCCTTATGATGATGTTGATGGATTATGATTTATGTTGTTTTGATATCTATGTATCCTTTGCGAATTGTAATCTCTGCAATTTGTATCCTATGTGATCTGATGAAAATCTTGTATCCTCCGTGATTTGTAATCTCTATGATTTGTATCCTATGCTCTTTTATGAAAATCTTGTACCCTATGCGATTTGTAATCTCACCGATTTTATCTCCACTTACTCAAATAATTTATGAATCCTTAACTCACAATTTTCCCAGAGGAGAAGCCTCTGCATTTTACTTTGTCATCCTTGAATTTGATCCACTTATCCAGGTGGATATCGGTGGCCACCCACCTTTTCGAAATGGCTCAAAACAGTTTTCTGGCCATTTTGGCAATTTACTATTTTTAGCAGGTTTTAACTTCTGGGGCCATTTTGAGGGTCCAAATGAAGGTTTTTCGAGATCAAGGTTCTCAATGATAGCTAAAGGGATAATTGAGCCCCCAAAATGAATCTCCTCGACAATACCTTTCCAACGAGCTATCACACGCCTAAAACGGAGATCGTATGCAAAAGTTACGACCCCGGGAAGTTGATGCACCAACTTACCCAAACGGGGCCCGCATGACTTTTGGCGCTTCATCTCCCAGGGTTAGGTTTTTGGATGTCTAGGACTTTTGGCATTCCCAATTATTGTAAAAAGGCCTCCAGAGCCTCATTGTAACCAATCTTCTTGCGAATGCGAGTAGCGGTCACATCTCTTCTCAGAGATTAGCTGCCACCATTCTAGCGAGTCTTTCACTCTGTATTTTTACAGTCTCTGTAGATTTCTCTGATTAATAGAAATCGTGTATTACTATATATCTATGTTTATGGTTGCATCTATGATATATTTCTTTTATATTATTGAACATCTTCAAGATCTCTGTGCATTTCTTTATTATATCTCCGCTCTCATTTCATGTCGAAAATAATTCGGATCAGTGGTATCAGAGCAGGCTGCTCTTGTTCATTTTTTTTTCAGTGCATGTCCCCGACGAGGTCCGAGTATAGCAAGTTGGGTCTCGAGATTGTCTCTTTCAAGGAAAATCGCTCTCACACACCCAAGAAACCCTCAATGGCGGAAGAAAAGAAAAACGATGGAGCAGACGATCCTATCAGTCTGTTGCTTAAGCAAGCTCTCACACGACCGAGGGATGAAATGATGGAGAATTTTTCCCACATCCTTCAACGCCTGCCGATAGCATCAAGCGCATCTTCATCAAGAGACCACTTTGGAGGCACCTCGCCTTTCAAGGTACAGGTTAATTTTGATATTCCCGTATTTGAAGGTCAAATAGA
>ML793396.1:111157-137806 GCA_009831015.1 Picea engelmannii
GCAATTTACTATTTTTAGCAGGTTTTAACTTCCGGGGCCATTTTGAGGGTCCAAATGAAGGTTTTTCGAGATCAAGGTTCTCAATGATATCTAAAGGCATAATTGAGCCCCCAAAATGAATCTCCTCGACAATACCTTTCCAACGAGCTATCACACGCCTAAAACGGAGATCGTATGCAAAAGTTACGACCCCGGGAAGTTGATGCACCAACTTACCCAAACGGGGCCCGCATGGCTTTTGGCGCTTCATCTCCTAGGGTTAGGTTTTTGGATTTCTAGGAATTTTGGCATTCCCAATTATTGTAAAAAGGCCTCCAGAGCCTCATTGTAACCAATCTTCTTGCGAATGCGAGTAGCGGTCACATCTCTTCTCAGAGATTAGCTGCCACCATTCTAGCGAGTCTTTCACTCTGTATTTTTATAGTCTCTGTACATTTCTCTGATTAATAGAAATCGTGTATTACTGTATATATGTGTTTATGGTTGCATATCTGATATATTTCTTTTATATTATTGAACATCTTCAAGATCTCTGTGCATTTCTTTATTATATCTCCGCTCTCATTTCGTGCCGAAAATAATCTGGATCATCCACTTGCCCAACAAATTTATGAACCGTTAACTCACAAATTACCTAGAGGGGCAGGCTCTGCGTTTTAATTTATCATATTTGTGTTTTGATCAACTTTCCCAACAAACTTCTGCATCCTTAACTCGCAAATTTCCCAGAGGGTCAGCTTCTGCATTTTACTTCATCATCCATGCATTTTGATCCACTTTCCTAGTGAGTTTATGAACCCTTATCTTGCGAATTTCCTAGAGGGGTAGCCTTTGCGTTTTACTTCATCATCCCTGCGTTTTGATCCACTTTCCTAGTGAATTTATGAATCCTTAACTCATGATTTTCCAAGAGGGGAAACCTCTTCATTTTACTTCATCATCCCTACATTGATCCACTTTCCCAACGAATTTATGAACCCTTAACTCACGAATTAACCATAGGGATAGCCTCTATGTTTTTCTTTATCATCCCTGCATTTTGATCTAATTTCCCAACAAAATTTTGCATCCTTAACTCACGAATTACCCAGAGGGGTAGCCTTTGTGTTTTACCTTATCATCCCTGCGTTTTGATCCACTTTCCCAATGAAATTATGAATCCTTAACTCGTGAATTACCCAGAGGGGACACCTTTGCATTTTACTTCATAGTCTCTGCATTTTATTTAAATATGGGCAGTGTTCCTCCTACTTCCTCGAATGGTGGTTTGCCAGGGTTTTTTTTTCCTTCATGCATTAGTGTTCCTTCAACGGATAATCCATTTCTTACCTTTCGATATGATATTGATCTTTTCTTTTTAAAATAATTTTTTTTCTTAGGATTTTTACCATGAAATTCAGTTCCTTATTTCATAATTCATTCCTTGCCATTAAGTATCATATTGATTTTTATTTTATTGTTTCAAGGTACAACCCCAAATGCTTTTACAAATTCATCATTGATCATGGAATGAAATGAAGAATTCATCAACTTAGAAATATAATTCTCAAAAGGCATGCATATTTGACCCTATATTTGTGCATGGGAAGGTTTTGGTGCAAGTTCTCTAATAAGCAAATATAAGAAAAAGTATTCGGGCAACTTCAATGCACAATATTAATGTTAGATGGTTTTTTCTTAAATACCATTTTTAACCCTCAAAACCTATGCTCCCTTCTCAAATAAATTTCTCCTCTTATATTTGAAATGCTTGTGTCATCCCTATAATTTATTGCTCGTGACTTCCTCTTAATTTCATTTTCACCATGAATTAATTTGATAGTTATCCCGTGTCATGAATAAATGCGATGTAAGGATGATTAGGTGTTTAGTTTACTTTTTGCGCCATGAATTGAATTGATAATTATCTTGCGCCATGAATAAATGTGATGTATGGATGATCATGTGTTTAGTTTACTTTTTGCACCATGAATAAATGCGATGTATGAGTGATTATGTGTTTAGTTTACTTTTTGCACTATGAATAAAATTGATAATTATCTTTCACCATGAATAAATGCGATGTAGGGATGGTTATGTGATTAGTTTACTTTTTGCGCCATGAGAATAGAATTTATAGTTACTTTTGCACCATGGAATAAATGTGATGCATGGATGGTTATGAGATTAGATTCCTTTGCACCATGAAATAAAGTAATGATTAATATTACGCCTCTAAGCATGTTGTCGTATGATGGTCTAGAAATTTGTTTACCCTTGCACAATTATGCAAGTTGATTTATGATTGTTTAGTAGATAGATTTCTCCTATGCCATTAGAATAATGTGGATATATCACTGATTACACACATATAATCTCTTCCGACATTTAATTTAAAGTTGATTACTCTTGCGCCATTAGAAATTTGGATACATGATTGATTAAATGTTTATAACCTCTTGCGCATTAAATAATAAAGTTTATTACACTTGTGCCTTTAGAAGAATGTTGACATGTGATTGATTTAGTAACTATATTCTCTTGCTCCATGTAAAATAAAGTATATTTCTCATGCGCCATGAATAATATCGATGTATGAATGATTGAGTATTTAAATTCTCTTGCGCCATGTACAATAATGATGTTGATTGATTGAGCTAGTTGGTTTTCGACTTGATTGTGTTAGTGGGATTTAGACACCTCCTTGTTCCTCAGAACAATCGCCATCCCTGAGAACATAAGTGGTCAAGATCAATCAGATGAATCCTGGGCTTGAGTGTTTCTTATGTGTCCTGGACGTCATGACCTTGCAAGGTAGGTTAGGCGGGTAGTCATTTTAATATTCAGTATTTGGTTGATCATTGTTTATAATTTTCTTCAGTTGATTGTGATGTGCCAAACTACATCACTAATTATGTTTGGGCATTGAACACGTGTCGTTTTTAACTGTGTTAATGCATGGATTATGTGTCGTTTTAGTTATGATGATGTATCACTTGCGATGTTGTTAATTATGTTGTCATGTGATCATGTGTTGCTATAAATATTGTGATGACGTTAACTTCCTAATGCTTTAAAAAAAATACATTACCTTTTGTACATCATTGTTCATTGTTGTAACAGAGGGGTTGTTACATATGATATTAGAGCGGGTTCAACCCTGTGACTTGGGATCATTACGACTTCCACTATATTAAACACTTGATTAATAACTTATCTCTAATTAAATTGAATTGTGTCCCTGCATGTAATCATGATTAGAGGAGGCCGTGGAGGCAGACGATGTGGTGCTAGGGGAGGAGGCACGACGCCTCCAGTAGCATCCACGCTAGAGAGGTATAACCCCCAAGGAGAAGAGAAGGTCATTGGACATGAGAAAATTGTTGTGAGGGATGTGGTTGGGTTGATGATGTCCTTTAAGAGGATGTCAGAGGCATTGATTAACCAAATAGATAGGGATGAGGCCAGGGTGCCTGTACCCCCTGTGGGTCAACAACGCGCTCCAGCTAGCAGTGGTAGCATTCACAGAGAATGAGAAGTTCAAGTTTCCTGAGTTCATGGGTTCCACAGACAGTGAAGCCAATGAGGCATGGTTGGATAACATGGCAATGTACTTCGCACTTCACGAATACACCTCCAACATGAAAGTATGCATGGAGGTATTCCAGTTGAAGGGGAGCACTCTTCTATGGTGGAAAATGCTCCTACCACAAATGAACATGGTCGTCGAAGACATGTCATGGGAACTATTCGAGGAGCGGTTTCGGGAGAGGTAGTTATTAGAGGAATTCATCGAGGGACAACTCAATGAGTTCAATGCCTTACGATAGGGTGGTCGTACGGTGCCAGAGTATGAGGCCCAATTCATGGAGATGCTTAGGTATGATCCACATATGGGCATGGAGAAGGTGAAGGTAAACAAGTTTGTGTTTGACATTAATTTCAACATCTGTGCAAAGGTGAGGATCCTAATGCCACAAACATTACAGGGAATCATCCAGAAGGCCCTCATAACAGAGGAAGAGCTGACCAGCGAGGGTCAGGGCAGGACTCTTGAAAGACTGACTGGACAGACAACGATAGGTGCGCAACAACATCAAACACAAACTAGACATACATCAGGGTATCGATATGCATCAAGAGGATCCATGTTCACGACACCATGATGACCAACTCCTCAACATATGAATCCCTACAAAGAACCACAACATTAGCAACAACGTCGCTAAAAAAAACAACAGTTTAAGCTTGTTCAGCATAACTAACTAGGGTTTTAGGCTGGTAGGCCAACAAATCCTACTTTGGGGACCAGGAAAACTTGACCAAAGACCATATGTTGGACATGTGAAGAGCCACATTACCAACATGATTGTCTGGTTGAAAGGGCCAGAGTAGTCGGGTCAGCCAGACACACTACTGTTGGGGATTTGGGCAAGGCCCAGAGGATTCATGCAACAGTGAATAACCGCTAGGATGAGCACCCATCTATTGTGCTCGAGACGTCAGGCACCATCGCTAACCAGGCCTTTAGTATTTTGATAGATCCCGGTGCTACATAGAGCTTTATTTCTGGTGCAGGGATAAAAATAATTAAGGTAAAGGAAATTGAACAGGACGAGTTTAGATACGTGGAAATGACTTAGGGTGCCAAGAATAAGGTTGGAGGAAAGGTTATAGACTGTAGCATTAACTTGAGAGATTTTGTAACCAAGGAAAACCTATACGTCACGATCTTAAGATCTTATGAAATCATGATCAATATGGACTGGTTGGAATTGCATGATGCGATACTCAAATGTAAGATGAAATGATTAAGTTTGACCGATGATGAGGGACATAGAAGAGTGATTGTGGGAAGAAACCATGGAGTTTCCTTGAGGTTTGTTTCATCCCTAAAACTACAGAAGAGCATGCACAAGGGATGCAAGCTATATGAAATATTAACACATAACGACAAGGGTGTGGTGGAAAGATTATAAAACCTTACGATAGTACGAGAGTTTGCGGATGTGTTCCCAAAAGAGTTACCAGGTTTTCCACCCAAAAGAGAGCTATAATTTACCATTGAATTGAAACCTGGAACTGAACCGATAGCAAGAACGCCTTATTAGATGTCGACCCCTAAGTTACATGAGTTGAAAATGAAACTGAAGGAGTTGTTGGAACTAGGACTTATATGTCCAAGTATGTCACCTTGGGGTTCTCCTGTTATTTTCATAAGAAATAAGGATGGGCTGTGGAGACTATGTATTGACTACCATCAATTGAACACGGAAACGATCAAGAACCAATATCCATTGCCAATAATAGATGATTTTTTTGACCAAATGAAGGGATACACTATGTTTTCGAATATCGAGTTGAGATTGGGATATCATCAGTTATAGATCAAAGAGGAAGACATTCCTAAGACCACATTCAAGTTGAGGTTCAAAAAATACGAGTTTACCATTTTACCGTTTGGACTGACAAATGCCCCAGGGGTATTCATGAGCTTGATGAATGGGGTGTTCTAAGAATACTTGGACAATTTTGTTCAAGTATTCATTGATGACATCTTGATATATTCTTGGACAAAGAAAGAACATGATGAATATTTGTGCTTAGTACTACAATGTTTACGAGAAAACAATTTATACGGGAAACTGTCGAAATGTTCTTTTTATCAATCAAGGATTCATTACTTAGGGCATGATATCTATGACAAAGGCATCGTTGTGGATCCATTGAAGGTAGAGTCTATTATGGAATGGCCTGCACCGACAAATGTACCAGAAGTACATATCTTTATGGGTTTAGTAGGATATTATCGGTGGTTCGTCGAAGGTTTTTCAAAGATAGAAAATCCGATCAAGAAATTGTAGAAGAAAAACAAGAATTTTGTATGGAACAAGAAATGTGCAGAAGAATTTTGAAGGCTCAAGGAGATGTTGACAAAAACCATGATACGAAAATTCCCCGACATGGACAAGGAATTCTTGGTATGGACAGATGCATCTAAGGAAGGCTTAGGCAGAGTCTTGATGAAAGACGATTGAGTGTCCGCTTACATCCCTAAGAAATTAAGAAAGCATGAGGAGAACTACGCGACTCATGATTTGGAGTTATTGGCCATTGTGTATTCCCTGAACATGTGGAGACACTATCTAATTGGATGAAATTTTGAACTAAAAACCAAACACTATGGATTGCAATATATTTTTACGCAAAGTGATTTGAATGCGCAACAAAGGCATTGGTCAAAATTGCTTAGAGAATACGATTTTGAGATTACTTACATAAAAGGAACAATGAACATAGTGGCAGATGTGTTGAGTCAGAGACCATGCATATTTTTGGTGACACCTCTTCAGATGAATCTTCGAGAAATATTCTAACTATACAGTTCGAAGATGACTAGTATAAAGAGGTTAAGGAAAATATCAGACAAAACACCATGTTGGTACCAAAGTTTGAAGGATATACATTGGACAATGGCAGATTGATGAGGTATAATAATCGGATTTACATACCGCCTAACGACGAATTGAGAAGTTTGATCTTAAGTGAAGATCATAGAGAAGTGTACATGGCTCAACCCAGAGTCACGAAGATGAGGGAGGACCTTAAACCCTTATTTTTCTGAAAAGGAATGAAGGCGGACGTAGTTATCCACGTGGCAAGGTGTCTAGAATGTTAGCAAGTGAAGGCTGAACATAGACATCCAAAAGGATTACTAAAACCACATGCTATTCCAGAATCGAAATGGGAGGTCATTTCGATTAACTTTATTGTGGGATTTTCGTTGATGACAAAGAGTCATGACTCGATTTTCTTGGTAGTTGACACTATGATGAAGATTGCACATTTTATTCCTTCACGTACGATGTATCAGGCTCCATACATAACTAGAGTTTTTATCAACGAGATTGTGAGATTGCATGGCGTGCTTAAAATGATCATATATGATCAAAGATCGGTGTTTATATGATGATTTTGGACTAGTTTCCAAGAGGTCTTGGAAACCCAACTTAACTTTAGTACAATGCATCATGCAGAGATAGATGTTCAAACATAAGGAATGAACCAAATTTTGGAAGATATGTTGCGTATGTACTGATGGACCAACAAAAATGTTGGGAAGAGTTTTTTCCATTGGTAGAGTTTGCATACAACAACAACTATCAAAACACCATTAAGATGACACCATTTGAGTTTCTTTACGGACAACCATGTCAGATGCCATTGAGCTAGGATCGACTTGGGGATAGGGTCCTGGTAGGACCAGAAGCGTTCCAAGAAATGGAAGAGAAAATGAAAATTATAAGACAAAGGATTAAAGAAGCGCAAGATCGACAAAAGAGTTATGTCAATGCGCATCGCGTTGACCATAATTATGAAGTTGGCGACTGAGTTTTCTTGCGGGTGAAACTGCACAGGAGCTCGATTAAATTTGAAAAGGGTGTTAAAATATCTCCTAGGTTTGGGGGACCTTTCAAAGTTGTGGAAAAGAAAGGGCCAGTGGCCTATCGACTAGCCTTGCCTGATTCTTTGAGGCCTATGAATGATGTTTTCATGTATCTATTTTGGGACATTATGTTAGTGATCCTACACATGTGATTGACATGAGTTCCTTGCAGGTGTCAGATGAGGGTGGACTCACAACAGAGCCAATCCTCATTTTGGACCATCGCATTCGATAGATATGATGTCGAACAATCGATCAGGTCAAGGTTCAATGGGAAAATTATAGTCCACACTTGGCTACCTGGGAGAACGCATATGATATGCGCCAACAGTTTCCATATTTGTTTGATAGTCAGACATATAGATCTTTTCAGATTCTTTATTTACTGCATTTATATAATGTATAACTTTGATATGAAGTTTAAAACAAGAGGGGGTGTATGTAACATCCCTCTCTTGCGAGCACATGTTATTAACTTATTCTTTGAGGACACTTCCATGCAAGTGATCCAGTTTTAGTATATGGTTTTTTGTTTCACTTATGGACTCTTATGATGATGTTGATGGATTATGATGTTATGTTATTTGATATCTATGTATTGAAAGATGCTATTGACGAGTTTCCTCTAAGTGTGCAGGACAATTGACAGATTGAGGATGTTGATGACATCAATGGACCTTCTTGGACTCCAGTTTGAGTCAGGGAGTGGACTGTATTGGTTTGAGTATTTCATTTATGAATATGTGACATATGATCGATTATATTATGATATTGTTTATGGATCATTGACAATGTTTTGTTGATGGATGCAGGCTGGAGATTGCTTGCTAATATGACTCACATAAGGAGTAAATGGGCCATGCACAAAAACAGATATTGAGGGAGAGGTGTGGCAACATCCCTGTCACAACCCACTATCACTCTCGTCGTGGCTTGAATTGTAGGTTAACGATTACCTAGTTCGAGAGATCCCCGATGCCATGAGGACAGACTGAGACAATCACTCATGAATATTTATAAGGTGTGTGAAATAAGGAACGATCCTTATTCCTTAGAATCCCTTAGTCTCTCACAAGGTCGCCCGAATGGAGTGTTGACTCCATGGGTTGAACAACTACCAAAACTAGTCAAAGACGAGTGGCACCATTGGAGCACATAGTGTGTCTTGAAGGGCACGTCGCATAATTAAAAATTGAATCAAAGGTGAGTGACACCCTTGGAGTATGAAGTGAATTTTAAAGGGCACGTTGCGTGATAAAAATTTTGAATCAAAGGATATTGACACCCTTGGAGCACAAAGTGCATCTTGAAGGGCATGCTGCATTATTAAAATTTGAGTCAATGAATCTAGGTGGCCTATAAAAATTTGAACGAATGTTAAACCTTGTAAAATATCGAGCACTGTCGAATGAATGAATGAATGAATGAATTAATAAAATAACGAATTTATTAATCATAATCCCTAAGGGTCTAAGCCTTTGCAAATAAAAATTTAATTAAGCCTAATTCTAAGTTAGTGAGAAGACTAAAAACTGATTTTATAAATTAAATAATGAGGGGATAAAATAAATCAATTTAAGAAATCAATGAAAATAAAATAAATCTAAAGAGTTATTAATACACATATGTGCAAGTAATTACCAAATTGGAATTTAAAGTAAAAATGGAATAAAGTTAAAGGAATGGGTACACATAGAAAGGAATCTAGAGTCTAGTTAACAATAGTCTAACTAGGGAAGATTCCTATTTTAAATCAACTTAGTTTTATAAAGGCGTCAATCATTAATTGGAAATAAAGGGAAGAAAGGGACAACTAGGAGTGATTTTAGGAGCACTTTTAGGATGGGTGAGGGAAATTATTTTTTATTAAACTAAAATGTATATTTAATTGTGCAAATTGGGGAAAGGGTGACAAGTGTATGGGGGAGATAATTCTAAATTATTTTAATCAAAAAACGAATTAATTGTGCAAGTGTGGGAAAATTATATAAAACAAATGGTTGAGTTGAGAGATGGATCACACTGGTTATGAGTAATGTTATGCTGCAAAAAATTTGACTAGTTTTACTTGTGAGATTTGGGATACCTAGCTTGAGAGAGAGTTGTGGATCTACCTTGCGAGGCGAGATGGGGGCTAGAGGATTTTTGGTTGTGTGTGTGCATGGCCCCTTTGTGGCTCAGGGGGCTAAGGGGTAAGAAGAGTACCCCTAGCATTGGATGGGAGGTACTGGTGAAATATCAATGGTTAGCAAGCAGACGAAGGAAGGGAATGCTAGTCACCAAGGATCGTCATCAAGACCATCTTTGACAGTTACAATATTTAAATTTCAAGTTGTAATTTTTAAGCCGATTGTATATTATGGTTGAATCTTGGCGTGCAGTTGTGATTGTAAATGAAATAATAAAATTTAGAATTGGTTTATTGATTGATGGCTTTGCAAATCTGTGTGACTATTGAATGCTTCCTCTGTGATTTGATAAAAAAAAATTGTATTCTCTGCGATTTATTACCTCTACGTTTTATAAAAATAAATTTTCATGCACTTGTGCATTTACCTTGCGATGATTGTTTGTTTTCTCATTTTCATGATTCTTTTTGTCTTCTTACTGGATTGCAATTCCTTAATGGATTCATCTCTGCATTTCATCTTTGTGATCTCATGAAAATCTGGTATCCTCTTCGAATTGTAATCTCTGCAATTTGTATCCTATGCGATTTGATGAAAAACTTGTATCCTCTGCGATTTGTATCCTATGCGCTTTTATGAAAATATTTTACCCTATGTGATTTGTAATCTCAACGTTTTTATCTCCACTTGCTCAACGAATCTATGAATCCTTAACTCATGATTTTCCTAGAGAAGCAGCCTCTACTTTTTACTTCATCATCCCTATGTTTGATCCACTTTGCCAGTGAATTTTTGAACCCTTAACTCACGAATTACCCAGAGGGGAAGCCTCTTCATTTTACTTTATCATCCTTGCGTTTTGATCCGCTTGCCCAATGAAATTATGCATCTTTAACTCACAAATTTCCCAGAGGGAAAGCCTCCACATTTTACTTCATCATCCCTGCATTTTGATCCACTTTCCCAATGAACGTATGAACCCTTAACTAGGGAATTTCCCAGAGGGGTAACCTTTGCATTTCACTTCATCATCCTTGCATTTTGATCCACTTTCCCAACAAATTTATGAATCCTTAACTCACGTTTTCCCAAAGGGGTATCCTCTATGTTTTACTTCATCATCCCTGTGTTGATCCACTTGCCCAATGAATTTATGAACCCTTCACTCATGAATTACCTAGAGGGGAACCCTATGCATTTTACTTTATCATCCTTGCATTTTGATCCACTTGCCCAATGAACTTTTTCATCCTCAACTCACAAATTACCCAGAGGAGCAGCCTCTACTTTTTACCTTATCATCCCTACGTTTTGATCCACTTGCCTAGTGAATTTATGAATCCTTAACTCGTGAATTACCCAGAGGTGCAGCCTCTGCGTTTTACTTCATAATATCTGCGTTTTATTTAAATCTGGGCAACGTTCCTCCTACTCCCTCGAATGGAGTTTTTCCAGGGATTTGCCTCCTTCATGCATTAGTGTTCCTTCAATGGATAGACCATTTCTTACCTTTCAATATGATATTGATCTTTTCTTTTTAAAATAAAAAAAAAAAAATCTAGGATTTTTACCATGCAATTCAGTTCCTTATTTCATAATCCATTCCTTGCCATTAAGTATCATATTGATTTTTATTTTATTGTTGTCAAGGTCCAACCCCAAATTCTTTTAAAAATTTGTCATTGATCATGGCATGAAATGAAGAATTCATCAACTTAGAAATATAATTCTCAAAAGGCATGCCATATTTGACCCTCTATTTGTGCATGGGAAGGTTGTGGTGCAAGTTCTCTAATAAGAAAATATAAGAAAAATTATTTGGGAAACTTCAATGCACAATATTAATGTTAGATGGTTTTTTCTTAAATACCATTTTTAACCCTCAAAACCTATGCTCCCTTCTCATAGCAATTTCTCCTCTTATATTTGAAATGCTTGTGTCATCCCTATAATTTATTGCTTGTGACATCCTCTTAATTTCGTTTATGCCATGAAATAATTTGATAGTTATCCCGCATCATGAATAAATGCGATGTACGGATGGTTAGGTGTTTAGTTTACTTTTTGCGCCATGAATTGAATTGATAATTATCTTGCACCATGAATAAATGCGATGTATGGATGATTATGTGTTTAGTTTACTTTTTGCGCCATGAATAAATGCGATGTATGGGTGATTATGTGTTTAGTTTACATTTTGCACCATGAATAAAATTGATAATTATCTTGTGCCATAAATAAATGTGATGTAGGGATGGTTATGTGATTAGTTTACTTTTTGTGCCATGAGAATAGAATTGATAGTTACATTCACGCCATGGAGTAAATGTGATGCATGGATGGTTATGATATTAGATTCCTTTGCGCCAGGAAACAAAGTAATGATTACTCTTATGCCTCTAAGCATGTTGTCATATGATGGTCTAGAAATTTGTTTACCCTTGCAGATTTATGAAAGTTGATTTATGATTGTTTAGTAGATAGATTTCTCTTGCGCCATTAGAATAATGTGGATATATGACTGATTAAGCACATATAATCTCTTGCGACATTTAATTTAAAGTTGATTACTCTTGCACCATTAGAAATGTGGATATATGATTGATTAAGCATTTATTACCTCTTGTGCCTTAAATAATAAAGTTGATTACACTTGCACCTTTAGAATAATGTTGACATGTGATTGATTTAGTAATTATATTCTCTTGTTCCATGTAAAATAAAGTAGATTTATCATGCGCTATGAATAATATCGATGTATGAATGATTGAGTATTTAAATTATCTTGCACCATGTACAATAATGATGTTGATTGATTGAGCTAGTTGGTTTTCGACTTGATTGTGTTAGTGAGATTTAGACACCTCCTCGTTCCTCAGAACACTTTCCAATCATGAGACCTTAAGTGGTCAATATCAATCGGATGAATCTCGGGCTTGAGCATTTCTTATGTGTCCTGGAGGTCCTAACCTTGTAGGGTAGGTTGGGTGGGTAGTCATTTTAATATTCAGTATCTGGTTGATCATTGTTTATAATTTGCTTTAGTTGATTGTGATGTGATGAACTACTTCACTAATTATGTTTGGGCGTTGAACATGTGTCATTTTTAATTTTGTTAATGCATGGCTTATGTGCCATTTTATTTATGATGATGTATCACTTGTGGTGCTATTAATTTTTTTGTCGTGCGATCATGTGTTGCAATAAATATTTTAATGACGTTAACTTCCTAATTCTTATATATATATATATATATATATATATATATANTTACCTTTTGTACATCACTGTTCATTGTCGTAATAGAGGGTTCATTACAAACTTCATATGCAAGAGGAAGGTCTAATAAAACAATATTGAAAACTGTAATAATATGGGGAGCCCCCATAATCCAAGCATAAAAATATTTGATTTCTCCATAAGCTAGCACTTGTATGGAATCAATTGCATATATAGTTTCACTGGTCTCATAATATTTGGTGCAGTTCATTCCCAATTCCTCCATGACCGCCAGTGGCATAATATTATTGGTCGCACCAATATCAACTAAACAATTATGAAGTGCAACATCATGATTTTCAATTGAAATATAAAAGGGTGGTATTTTACCTCTCAACTTGATCGTTGATGTGTTCTAGCTTTGTTTCAGACTTATAACAACAACCTCCATTTTTCTAGATGGATCATCCAACAATATCAAAATATTTTCCCTTTGTTGAGGGATCTTTACCACTTCTGTGAAAGGGAGAGTTATCCTTATCTTACTCAAGTCCTTTAAAACATTGTATTTCATCTGGGTAGGGTTTGGCATCAGATGTTGCTTCTTGCTTCCAACACTATTTGGCACATTTTCATTTTCCTTTTTCTCATTCACCTTTTCTTTATCTTTTTCGTTTTCATTTTCAGAATCATTTTTATTCTTGGATTTATTTACAAAGGTTCATGTTTGGGAAACATTCTCTTGCGAGTCAGGTTCATTTTTGCCTTCTTCAAATATATACATCGACGTCTCGCATCCGTCCATTTGTACAGTTTCAAACATTTTATCAGGTAAATAGTCGTTCCCTTATTCAGCCATTTGCTCATCATATACATCATCCAAAACAACTACATTTGGGGTTGGTTTCCTGGGAATTATTTTTCTTTGCAGATATTAAGTTTTTTCAAACCTCACTCTGTTATCTTGGGGAGGGTTCCTTCTTTGTTCTTGGACCGACGTTCTTGGATTTTCTACATAATTATCTCCTCTTCTTAATTTGGTTATCTCATTTTTCATTTTCCCGATGGTTCTATTCATTTGTGAAATTTCAATTCTTTTCTTAGCTTCTTGTGATGCAACAGGGTCTACCTTCACATTTGGTATGGTTCCCTTAACAATTCCCCCTCCAATTGTTTGATTTTGGATGGGTCATGAATTTTGTTCTTCATTCCTTCTTGAGCTAGAGGCTCCTTGATCATCAATGTTTAGGCCTCCCAAATGTCTCTATACTTTTCCCGAAATAATATCGAGGTCAACACTCGTTTCCATCATAATTTATTCCATCTTAGTGGCCTTAATCATTTCTTCCTCCAAGGTATCCATCTAGGTTGTTATGATAGCATATTTTACACTTGAGGGCATCACATTCTTATTAAAACTAAGTATCACTAGGTCATTAGGTATTTTATCTTCTAGAATCTTAGTCAAGGTTTTATTGAACTTGAGATTAAAATCTCATATTCTCTCATTCTTCCTCAAACCAATCTAGGTAAAATTGGTGAGAAGGGTGTGATATGAAACTGAAGGAGCGAACATAGTAAGGAACATGATTTCAAGGTCATTAAATGAGCCAATTTACCTACTAGGTAATGTCGTATACCATTCATAGTCTCGTCCTAATAAGGTCTGAAGAAATAAACTTACCATTACATTGTCATATTCAACACGATGAAAATCACAAGCATCAAGAAATAAGTTAAGATGTCTTTTGGCATCAATTGTTCTATCCCTCAAAAATTCTTTCAAGATACCCTTAGGAAGAACAGGGAGGTCATGTTTCTCACCTTGAATATTTAAGGGGGGATATCTTTCTCTTCTTCCGTTTCTAAATATTAAGTCTTCTTGATTTCTTGCACCACCTCCTCCACCTCCTTGTCTTTCTTCTTGAGGTTCTCTTCGTGGTTCTTCTTGTGGTTGTTCATTTCCTCATGCCATGTCCAGATATATTTTAGGAATATGTTTTCCACTTCTTAGAACACATATTTTCTTGATTTTACTTCTAGTAATGGGTCCCCTGTATTCATTCAAATTCAATCTTGACCTTGTTCTTGTGCTTCTCTAGCTAGTCCCTCGTTTCTTTGGTCTTGTTGCTCATATCTCCTTTGTCTACGAAGGATTTATATTTCTTTTTCTTGGACCGATGTCTGCCAAGATCTTTCCAATTCTTATCTGGTCTCGGTTTTCATTATTACCAGATTATATAGCGGATGTAATATGCTTCGTTGATTATTTAATCCAATTTCCAGGTGGGGCTGATCAACCTGGGGAAAGATCATGTATCTTTCAAAAGATGCTAAACTAGATTTCAAATTTCAATTCATCCCCAGTATGGTTGACAAACATGTTGACGCTTGAATCCATTAGGACCGAAATGAAAACCTCACGGAGATAAAAGTCCCCCTTCATTTTTATAGAGGTGGTACTCTTTTTTTCAAGATTTTCTTAGAATTCTAGATTTTTAAAATAATATAGGACCTTGAGAAAGTCCATTGTGATATTCAAAGAAATATAGAGATTGCAGAAAAATAAAAAAAGTTTTTCTTTTAAAGAGAGTTCCTAAGAGATGACCAGGAACCTCACACATCACATATTTGAAAAAGATAAACAAAATTTCCTCACATCCATCATAGTTAAACTAAAGCTTTCTGATCACATAAAATAAAAGAAGATGGTCTGCTTGCATAAGAGAACCTTAATAGAGTAAACACATGACGAGCTCAAATAAAGATAATGATAGATCAATCTCAAATATTTTATACTCAAAACTCAAAGTTATAAATACAGTCAAAACTAATCCCAAAATAGTTCTCCTGGGATTTCTGAAAAATATAGAGTCTGTTGCAAGCCTTGAAATTTAAATGTGTTTGTCCTTAGGACTGGGATTGGGGCTCCCACGTACCATAAATAAAATATAAACAAGAAATAAGCTATGGAAAGAAGATGGTGGTTGATGAAAAAGTAGCAAGACCTGGAAAGAATACATGGATAAGTTATCAGATTTTGATTAAACCTTTCTACTCAAAGAAGCGAAGTAACTAGATGAAAAACTGATAAATAAAGAAAAACACGATCAACATGAACTTACTATGATGGTCTCTCTCTCTCATTCACTTTCTTGCTACTGTCCTTTTATTGTCCTCATTGACAGTTATAGGAACCGTCTAAACTCCTGCTTCTTGGTTGTCTTTAGTTAGTTTGTCAATTGCCTTTTTAAACCAATCTTCGATGTAGTTTTTCATTGGTGCAACATTTATTTCATGCATGTTTTTAATATTGAATAATTCAACTTCCAAGTCTCTTAAATAATGAGAAATAACATGTATTTCCTTGTCGATATCTTGATTTTTTACAAAATATTCAACCATCCAATTTTCTATCTCTTCTTTATTATATTCAACTATACCTTAAACGTTTTTAGTTGATAACCCCTTAAATATCTCAACTTGTTCATCAAATTGTTGCTTTGTTAGAAACATTGAATTGAGAATTAAATTATGTTCTTGTACCTCATCATTGCTTCCTTTCATATCTATCTCTGTGAGTCTTTTAAACAATTATTCTCTTTTTCTTATGGCTTCGCTACATGCTTGGCCAATGTTATTCAAATTCTTGATATTTTCCTTCCAAGAATTTAGTTGTTTTATTCGACTTGGAGAAGTTAGTTCCTCTTCTCTTATTTTCAATTATGTCATGTTTGAGACTTTAATTACAAATGACAAGACAACATCAATGAAGAAACCTTATTCATTCTTTAAATCAACTTGCAAATACACATGAAAAGCATGTTCCCTTGAGTTGAAATAAACAATATTTTTTGATACCTCCCATGCTTTCATTATCAATGACATTCTCTTTTTAATGTTTCTCTCTACATAACTTCAGACTATTGTGAGTAAAATTGAAGATCCTTTCAACTTAATGGCGGGTGTAGCTGGTTTAACCATTGACAAAGGACTTGCTAGGATTGGAAGATGCATTAAGGCATTTTCCAATTCTCTAATCCTTTCTTTTAACTTAGCAATTTTAGCTTCCAGAACATCAATAGAATCATCAAGAGAATCTCCAGTTGCCCTGTGGATTTTAGAAATTTGGGACAGCCGCATGTCTTGCAGGTCGACCTCCGAGTGATATTTTCCCTTTTTATTTGTTTGATCACCTCTTTCTACGATCAATTTTTTAGACTCCTTATCAAAAGAAATGTAGATTTTCTGAGGTCCTATGAGTATGCTATCTAATATTTTTCCTTGACCTTAGTATGGCTCTAAGTTTCAACTATCTAGATGTATTTTCTTGCTGCTTTAGGACAATAAACAATCACTAAACTTTCTGCTCAATATTTGATGTTTAAGTGCCCTTTTGAGGTGCCCTTGCAAGTGTTTTCTTTACTCAATGTTAGCACATGAAATATACATAAAAAAAATAACACTACCTTTATATCTTTAAATTTAAAATGTTGATCTACACTTCTAAGCATGAATAAGTTTGACACATAGATTTTTGGTCAACATGACCCTGGAGGCCCCCCCCCGCCCCTCCTCATGGGGAAAACCAGTTTGGAGAAGATATATATAGAAGGCCTCAAAGAAAAAAGTAAAACACAAGAAACATATACAAGTGAACCTGGTACAATAGCAACCACTCTCTGGTTCCTTGGAGTTCCTCGAACACTTTCCCACAAGCCTTGTGAAGTAAGGTACCCCTTGCCTTGGTGATCCTTTCATCCTCTTGATTTCTTTGTCTTTATCCTGATGCCTTTGTCTTTGACCATTTTCCTTTACCACTGAGATGCTATGCTATTTTCTTTACCCACTTGAAGTTTGAGTGACCCTTTCCTTCTCCCTTGAAGTTTGTGCCCCTCCTCACAAGTTCGCCCTCTTCCAAGATATGCTACACACCTAGCTTTGGTGCACCCTCTCCTCTAGAAATGACCTCCCATAAAGTGCACCCTTAGTTATCCTCACTAAGGCTCCCTCTCACAAGTGTGCAAACTTTCCACACAAATCACAAGTGTATGAAGTGCACCTCTCCTCCTCCAAGTACGTCCACAACCATAGAATGCACCCTTACTCAAGTATGTGTCTCCTCCTCCATGGAATAACCTCCTCCAATATGATGTGCCTTCCCTCACTCAAATGGGAAAACCATCATGCAAATGTGCCCCTATCTCCTCAAGAAATGTGCCCTTCCTCTCCTCCTCTTCTCCTCTTCTCACAAATGAAGAATGAATCTAAAAAATGCACTAAAACCTCCTTTAGCCTCCTTTGGCCAAGCCCTAAAATATCAATGGCCTAGATCCAATCTAGCCAATTCTAATCAATGGGTGAGATATAATCCAAAAATCTCACTAAGGAAACCCACTTTCCTTAGTTGCTTTATGTCTATTAATTCACCCACTTTGTGAATTAATTGTCACTTTATGACTTAAGTGACATATTTCACTTTTGACTTAAATCTCCTAAGTCAAAGTGAAATTAGAATCATAAAGTAAAGTACAAGGGTAATAGTCTCCCCCTTTGTGTTTAGAGACTCATAAACACATGGGGACCACTTTCCAAGGTACCCAAATATCAACAAGAAACACTTTGAAAAGTGAAGGATTCCTCTTCACTAAAGGTCTCATTTTCAACAAAATCTAATAAAGAATTTTGTTGAGTCATATTTTGTAGTTGTTCCATTGTGGGAAATATTTTCTCAATATTTACCTCTAGCTCCATGTCATCCAGAGAAAATATTTGGATGTCCTATTCTATAAGATTATCCTCTTCCTATTGTAATAAGTTCTTCATTTTCTTTCTCATAGGGACCTTATGTGAATTCTTGATTTTCCCAAGGGGAGGATTCTTCTCTCCTCCACCACTTGAACTACTATTGACAACCTTTATAATTGGGTGAGCCATTGGAGCATTTCTACGAGATGTGGTATTTTTGGGAGTAACAACTAGAGACTGGACTTCTTTCACTGGGTCCCTTTCCCTTTTTCTTATAAAAATCATTAGTATTGAGTATTGTTTCTAGGTCACCAACATTGTGTACATGAGTACTTTGGTTGTTAACTTCTTCTTCTTCATTCGAAATAGTCTGGATGAACGACTTACTGAATCCCACTGAAAGCATGCGTTCTACAAATATTTTGTTAGGATCAAAACCCTTTGTCTTTTCAACGTACTTTAAATTTTCATTGTTGAAATGATTTTCAAACTCATCAATTTTATTTATGTTTCTAAACATAAAATCTCCAATCTTCCATGGCAAGGGGATAAATTGTTTTTTCCTTTTTTCATGGAAAAAATGCATCCATAAGTTGTATTGCCTTGCCACTTATGTAATGAATAATTTGTCAGATACATGATACAAAAGAAAGTAAGGATTTTATTTAGAACACAATATCCTTAAGACATTGTGATTCTCCATTTTTTGTATCATTCATTTTTTCTCTAAGAATCTGTTAGCCTGGTTAGATATCTTTGAAGTATTTTCACCCGAAAACAACCTTTTGAAGACTAAGACAAAATCATTATAAACTTCATAAAAATACAGAGGGGTCTTATGTCTCCATAGTGCCTGATACTAGAAGGTAACTGGATCTATTTCACGGTTCACCCTCTTACTTAAGGTCAAGTTTAGAAATTGACAACAATACATTATAGAAAATATTATATAGGTATCCATGAAGAATTGTTTGTCCTTTTATAGTGTGATAACTAGGATGATATTTCGATAAAAATCAATTTTCCCTAGTCAAATATGGCTCGTTCTTTCACCGTGAAATATAAAAAATATAAAATCATGCGATATATAGTAGAAGTGCTTTCTTGACCTGTCAACCTGGTAAACAACCACGAAATTTGTCGATAGGGGTTTTTTAAAGAATCAACCTGGATCCTGGATATGTCTTCTGGAATAGACGCAGGATTCTCCAAATATTTAGGCAGGAGGTCAAGCCCATTGCTATGTTTCTTCAAAAAATCTCCGCATTCTTCTTCTTTGAAGGTAAGCATCGGCTATGGGAGATTCAACAGCTTGCGAAAAAATTGCAGTGAAATGGAAATCAGAGAGTGATCTTGGAGTTGTATAATTCTATGGCTTGGCATGTACTTCTCAACACACCATGCAAAAAGTCATTTACAATCAAAATCCTCAGGAACACATTCAATGAGAGTGGTCTTGGATGACCAAATTACATCTTTCTGTGCAAGAGGAGAGGAATAATATGAATATGCTCTGGACCACTGAAAGTTCTAGTCTTCAAGGCCAAAAATATTTATAGTATCACCACAAAAATGTTGTCTAGTTGCTTCTTCCATAGGTTGACGATAGTATTTCTTCAGCTAGATAATAACTTGAAATAAATATTTTCAGAGAGATGAAAATAATATAATCCCTTGGAAAATGGATAATTAATGCAATTTAATGAGTAATTCCTCGAACCTTTTGGCATTAATAATGATCTTTACGTATCCTCCATAATCAGTTGTTAGAATTGAACAACACTTAATGCCTATTGGGAAAATAAAGAGAATGGTGGGGATGGACGAGAGGGAATTTGAATATGGAGATTTTCATGGCCTCACCAACCCGAGAACCCACAAACCTGTGTTTATCGATGATAAAAAATAATTTAAGTGTAGAAAGGCAGTCAATCGGACTTGCATGAAGGATAAATAAAATACTTAGGGGCTCGACACCCGCGAGAAATCTAATGGTCACAATGTAGATCACATAAATTTTGGGATCAAAGTGGAGATCAGATAACTTGGAGGATGAGGGCTTGAACCCATGAAGTTTAGAAAATGGCTAAGTATAGTGTAGTAATAGACTTATAACATGGGAAAGTGGATGGATATGAAGATTTGCAAACCCATTGATTACTAAAATGTGACTAAGTATGGTAACTAGAAAAGGATAGAAGAAGGGATAAAAGAAAGAGAGAAACAATGGGAGGTGTATGAGAGGGAAAAAAAATGGAAAAAATAAGTTCGGAAAATAGAATGGGGAAGGAAAAATCCAGAAATGGGAAATGATCTCAACAACTATATAGATAAAGTCAAAGATAAAATAATGCTTAATAACATACATGGTTGTAGATCTTAAGGTAGTAAGGGTTCTGTAAATGATATAGTGAATTTAAAAGTATAATCTATGTGGTGTTTTTTATGAGTTATTAAAAGGAAAACATTTTTAATAATCAGTATCATGATAAGGGTAGGTGGTAAATTATGTAGGAGGGGGTAAAATCATGAAGGTGGGTAACACATTCATGAGAATGGAGGCGAAAAAATTGTTAGAAACAATTTTTTGGCCAAAATTTTCATTTTTTTGGACAAAAAGGTACATATTTCGACCGAAAAGGTACATCTTTTGCCTGAATAGGTTTTTGAAAAAAAACTTGAACATCAAATTTAACGGTGCACAAACGACATCCTCAAATTTCGTGCAATAAAAACCGACAACCAATTTTTTTCTTCGACAACACAGAGTTCGACCGAAAACCTAATTTATATATAGCCAACCTTTCACACCCCTGTTACTATACACACAATGGAAATGAACTCTAGCAGCTTGTTGAACTTTGCCAAGTTGGTGTTGTTGGCGTTGGCTATCACCTATTAGTGTTGGTTGTTGGTTGTTGGTGTTGGATGTTAGGTGTTTCCAAGTGGCATCTTCCGAGTGGTTGTTGGTTGTTTCCAAGTGGATGTTGGCTATTGGTTTTGGATGTTGTTGAGTGGTTGTTGGCACTAAAGTTGGTGTTGTTGGGTGTTGGTGTTGGCATTGGCTATTTGTTGTTGCCAAGTGGTGATTTCATTTCCAGGTATTTTTTTTTTTTTTTTTGTAAATTTTAATTTTTTATATATTTTTTAATTATGTAGGACTGTGTAGAGTTCATATGGACTATGTCCATTCATGCAGAGTGCCATATGGAACTCTATGTGAACAATAAAATTCCATATGGACTCTGTTCGTTCGCACATAATGCCATACATATTTCAATTATAAAAAAGTCCAGTCTATTTGAATTATATTTGTGCACTCCATTCATACAGAGTGTAGATTTTTTGAGGTCCTTTGAGGCTGCCATCTAAGTTTTTTCCTTGAAATTAGTATGGCTCTAAGTTTCAACTATGTGGCTGTCTTTTCTTGCTATTTTTAGGACAACAAACAATCACCAAACTTCAAGCTCAATATTTGATGGTTAAGTGCTCTTTTAAGGTGCCCTTGCAAGTGTTTTATTTACTCAATGCTAGCAAATGAAATATACATTAAAACACATAACACTACCTCTATATATTGAAATTAAAAATGTTGATCTACACTTCTAAGCATGCATAAATTTGACAAATATATTTTTGGTCAACATGACCCTGGAAAAACCCCCCATGAGGAAAATCAATTTGGAGTATATATATATATATATATATATATANAAAAATGTACAACATAGGAAACATATACAAGTGAACCTGGTACAATAACAACCACTCTCTAGTGCCTTGGATTTCCTCGAAGACTTTCCCACAAGCCTTGTGAAGTAAGGCACCCCTTGCCTTGGTGAGCCTTTCTTCCTCTTGCTTTCTTTGTCTTTATCCTGATACTTTGATTTTCCTTTGCTCTTGATTTCAACTGAACTTGACTTGTCTTTGTCCTTGCCTTTGAACTAGCTTCCCTCTCACAATAAAATCTCCTCCAAGTGATGGTGTGCCCCTCACACATGAAAAAACCAAAATGAAGCACCCTCCTTCCCACTTGCGCCCTCTACTCACAAGAATGTGCCTAAGTGGATAAATGAAGACCCTCCATGATATAGATCTCTCTCCATGGCTATATATGCCCTCCCAAAGCTCTAGAGTCTGCCCTCCTATAGCATGTGCGCCCCTCCTCCATAGAATGTGCCCTCCTCCTAGATATCTATTCCCTCACTCCCAATATCTCCCTCTATAGCACAAGAGAAAGCTACCACCATGGGAGTGAGCTACCAAATAAAGAATGAAGCCTCCTCTACTATGAGTGCACCCCTCTCCTCAAGTTGCGTCCCTCCTCTAGTAAATGCACCTCCATCCACAAGCATGTGCCCTCTACCTGGAAATGTATAGGACTCCATGGATGAACTCTCCAAGCAAGCTCCTCAAGCCAATGAAGGTTTCTCCTCAAACTCTCATGCAAGTGTGCCCTCCTCTCCTTGAGAAATGCACCCTAGCTCTCCTCCTCTTCTCCTCTTCTTATAAGTGAATAATGAATCTCATAAATGCACTATACCCTCCCTTAACCTCCTTCGGCCAAGCCCGAAAAGATCAATGGCCTAGATCCAATCTAGCCAAGTCTAATCAATGGGTGAGATCTAATCCAAAAATCTCACTAAGGAAACCCACTTTCCTTAGTTTCTTTATGTCTATTAATTCACCCACTTTGTGAATTAATTGTCACTTTATGACTTAAGTGAAATATTTCACTTTTGACTTAAATCTCCTAAGTCAAAGTGAAATTAGAATCATAAAGTAAAGTACAAGGGTAATAGTCTCCCCCTTTGTGTTTAGAGACTCATAAACACATGGGGACCACTTTCCAAGGTACCAAAATCTCAACACTCCCTCTTACCGAGGAAAGTGCTCGTCACCACCAATCTCATCCCTAAAGAGGACATGGTTTCCTCCTGGCATATACTCGGTGAGTATGGTTGTACCCTAATCACTGAAAGTAGTCTCTGTCATAGATCTTCTCAATTTGCGTGATCTATAGATGGAAGTGTCTCTCCACCTATCTAAGATCACCTAAATCTTAGCATCACACCAAATATCTCCACCTTGGTCTCCCACCAAGGATTTCCTCCTCCTAGCATATCACCAATGGTCACTACTCTTGGCATCTCACCAAGAGTCACTCTCTTGGAATCTCACCAAGAGTCTCCCCCTCTTGGTATCTCACCAAGAGTCATCAAATTGGCCTCTCACCAAGTAACTTCGACCTTAAGTGGATCCATAACCTAATCTACCTGTCTCATAAGATAAGTGAGGCTCATGCCTCCATGGTGCCCTGCTACTCCTCATAAACCTATGATGCTTTGAAGCTATAACACCAACTCTATGTCTGCTCGGCTACTCTAAAACTGAAGCTATCCTGGGTGGACCAGTCACCAACTTTGAAGATGTCTAGGGACACTAAATCTGATCTCCCTCTGAATCACTATTGTGATTTAGTTGGTCCTCATCAACTCTATCTCCCCATATAATGCTAAATGGTGTAACAATAGACAAAGTAGTCATAAAAGAACACTCTCTCGCAAACTTATCCTCGAACTCTATCTCCTATGTTGTCACTACTGACCCACCCTGCTACTTCTTCTTCTTATTGGGACATTGTCTTGCGTAGTGACCCATCTCTCCATAAGCAAAGCATCTCACTGTGCTCATGTCTCTCTTCTTCCAACTGCTACTGCTCTCTCCTCCCTGTGGTGGGGCCCCAAACTTGGGACCCTGCCGACCTCCTTGACTTGTCTTCTTCTTTCCCTTTGTCCAAAGAGAAAGGTCCTCATCACCTGAAACTAACTGTTGTTCCTAATGTCCAAAAGCCTCTACCACTAGTCTAGTATCCTCCTAGACAAAGTCATCCTACATCCTCTCCCATGTAGGCATAACCTCCCTGGAAACATTGTCGCATACGAATGGAACCCATGGTTTGGTAAAGTTGTTCAAATTTGTCCTAACCATAGAGTTGGGATCTACCACCTCTCTGACGGCTCCAAGCTCAACTCTGATCTAGGTGTATCTACCAAGGAATGAAGTAACCAACTCATCCTCGAGCATGCAAATTCCCCTAGTCGATCATGAAGAAACAACTTCTGGTTCTCATTAGAGCTCTTATATAACTTACATAGAGATGCCCACATATCATATGCATAAGTCTTCCCAGTCAAGTGGAGAATAATATAATCTCGAACTGCATCACAAATGGTCCTCTTTTCCTTATTGTTCCTCTTCCTGGAATATGCCAACAAGACTGGGGAAGTAAAAGGAAGAACCAGAACATGCACCTCAACTATATCCCATAGCTCGAGGTCCTCTAAGACAAATACGATCCTCGCATTGCAAGGCGACCAATTGCTATCCCTCGTTAACCTTTCCTCAACACACATATGAGATACTGACATGTCTGTCAAACTGCGCTCACTCTGATGCTCCAAGTGTAAAGGAACGTTGCCTCACTCAACATAGGTGTGAAAAGAGGCAAGAGAATACCGACCTCAATCCTAGAAAATAGGTGTGAAAAGAGGTTTTCCACAAGTGTCAAAACTCATCCCAACAAATCTTCCCACAACTATCCACAAACTCTGTCAACAAGTTGTCCAAAATCTGCCCCGAAATTTCCAACTGGCATTGAATGAGAGGTACCTTCAGATCTGAAATTTACTCACTATTTTGGACTGTAAAATTGTTCTCCAAAACAACCACCAGATCTGATATAAAACCTCACAAAACTGCCCACAAAAATGCTCCAAAATCAGCAAGTCTAAGCCACCTTTGGCTCTGATACCATGTAGATTTTCTGAGGTCCTATGAAGCTTCCATATAAGGTATGTCCTTGACCTTAGTATGTCTCTAAGTTTCAACTGTGTGGCTGTGTTTTCTTGCTATTTTTAGGACAACAAACAATCACCAAACTTTCTGCTCAATATTTGATGGTTAAGTGCTCTTTTAAGGTGCCCTTGCAAGTGTTTTCTTTACTCAATGTTAGCACATGCAATATACATTAAAAAACATAACACTACCTCTAGATATTGAACTTTAAAATGTTGATATACACTTCTAAGCATGCATAAATTTGACACACAGATTTTTGGTCAACATGACCCTGGAAAACCCCCCCGATGGGGAAAACCAGTTTGGAGCAGATATATATAGAAGGCCTCAAAGAAAAATGTACAACACAGGAAACATATACAAGTGAACCTGGTACAATAGAAACCACTCTCTAGTGCCTTGGATTTCTTCGAATACTTTCCCACAAGCCTTGTGAAGTGAGGTGTTCCTTGCCTTGGTGAGCCTTTCTTCCTCTTGCTTTCCTTGTCTTTATCCCGATCCTTTACTTTGCCTTTGCTCTTTCTTGCCTATGAAATTGACCTGTATTTGTCCTTTCCTTTGAAGTAGCCTCCCTCTCACAATAAAAACCTCCTCCAAGTGATGGTGTGCCCCTCCTCTCAAGCACGCCCCTCACACATGCAAAAACCCAAATGAAGCACCCTCCTTCCCACTTGCACCCTCTACTCACAAGTATGTTCCTAAGTGGATAAATGAAGACCCTCCATAATATAGAGCTCTCTCCATGGATAGATGCACCCTACCAAATATCTAGAGTGCACCCTCCTCTAGCATGTGCACCCCTCCTCCATAGAATGTGCCCTCCTCCTAGATATGTGCACCCTCACTCCCAATAGCTCCCTCTATAGAACAAGAGCAAGATACCACCATGGGAGTGAGCTACCAAACAAAGAATGAATCCTCCTCTACTATGAGTGAATTCCTCTCCTCAAGTTTCTCCCCTCCTCTAGTAAACATGCCTCCATCCACAAGCATGCATCCTCTACCTGGAAATAGCTAGGACTCCATGGATGAACTCTCCAAGCAAGCTCCTCAAGCCAACAAATGTTTCTCCTCAAACCCTCATGCAAGTGTGCCCTCCTCTCATTGAGAAATGCTCCCTAGCTCTCCTCCTCTTCTCCTCTTCTCACAAGTGAAGAATGAATCTCATAAATGCACTATACCCTCCTTTAGCCTCCTTTGGCCAAGCCCTAAAATATCAATGGCCTAGATCCAATCTAGCCAAGTCTAATCAATGGGTGAGATCTA
>ML793396.1:142309-154616 GCA_009831015.1 Picea engelmannii
AGAGAGAGAGAGAGAGAGAGAGAGAGAGAGAGAGAGAGAGAGAGAGAGAGAGAGAGAGAGAGAGAGAATTTCTTCTAGTTATGTCATCTTTTGATCCTCATAATGCTAATTCCATACATTTGGCATGGTTTCCTCTTAATTTACATAATAGAGGCTAAAATATGGACTATATAGTATGTGTTGATGGATGATGCAACCTCTCATGGACATAAATCTCTAACCATGAGGAGTTATGTGACATTCCACATACCAACAAAAATGGCATGACAAGCACTATCCATATAGGATAGTTTCCCTGACAAAGTCACTAACCTTCATCTCATTATTCCACAAATAAGCATGGGTTCTCTAACCATACTTCTAGGATAACTCAATCTGCAAAGCATCTTCCCATAAGGGAGTTCACCATAAGGGGAACACTTCGTAGTTCATCCATTTGTAATTATTATCAACCATGACAAGAAAATAATGAGTCATCTTTACATCAAACAAACTTGGGTCCATTACCCAAACCTTTGTGCTATCGGACTTTCTCCAAGGGTTGACATCAATCTACAATATCTCTCTCCAATAGTTGACATCAATGAAAACCAACAATCCATATCAACTATCCATCAACCTAAGCCAACTGTCTGACAAAAGGAAACTCCAAAGTTTACTTTTTCATAAATTTAGTCTCCCAAGATCGAAAAAGTACAAAATAATACCTAGGAGAACTGTTCTAGTCATGAAAACTAGAGTATTCCTTTTTCATAATTAATCTGAAGAGACCAAAAAATGGTTAAAATATCACTCAATAGACACCCTTTCAAATCCTTTAATGATCATGAAAGGGGACAAGCTCACTCGACAATCTTTTCATATTTAGAGAGTATGAAAAGAGATTAAAGGAAACTCCAAAGAGTTACTTCTTCCTATATATTTTATGAGTCCAAAAAAGTGATAAATGTATAATTGGTAACCTAATCTCATGTATTAACAAGCACAAGAAAGAATAAAGACTAATCTTGGGATTGGTTTCATTTTTACAAAATATTGAAACAAAGTAAAACTATTCTTAGATAGGTTTCATTTTTTCGCGAGATTGAAACTAAAAACTAATTGTGCTCGAAACTTCCCAACGTAAAGTCCAAAGTTTTCAAGTGATACCCATGGGTGTTTGGTACTTTTCCCTCATCTTGAAAATCTAGTGGCTTAACTCCAACATGAGGCCCAAAGGGTAGAGACATGCCCCCCAAGTTTCGTTTCATCTTCCAATCCTATGTGGTCATCAATTTATATACCCAATTAGACTCCTGAATACTAATAGGTAAATGCTCACCATAGAAAGAAGGAAGATCAACTGATATAGGAAGAGGAAATGAAGCTTCAGTCATGAGATCTACTAAAATACTCGAATAAATCAGAGGGGGGGTGGAGGTTTGTTCCATTTTTTAATGAGCTTGAGACATACAAATAACTATGCTCATGGTTGGTTGTTTCATTTTTTAACAAGCTTGAAACATAAATGGGAACTATGCTCATGAATCTTTGTTTCATTTTTTAATGATATTTCCACTACGAAGAAAAATATGCTCACAACCTATGGGTTTGATTATTGGTCCTATATTTCATTTTTAACGAGCTTGTGACATATAAAGAAAATTTATGCTCGTGGCTTCATCTTGATCATGGATTCCAAGAGGAAAATCCTCTGGAAGGAACAAATGTCAAGGGACAAACCTCGATCATGGCTTTCAGGAGATCTTCAATGGATGGAAGAACAATGATCTGAAAGGAATACACATTGAGGGTCACAATAGGGGTAGGGAGATTAAGCTATAATATCCCTATCAAAGAGACCACCATGTCAACTACCATACCTAGGTTAGAATAAGTCGAGCATACAGTGAGAGGCTCGTTCTTATTGGCAGTGGAAGGCATGGGACAAGATTCCACATAATTCACCTATGGAAGGGGAGATAATACTATATTAGGAACTTCAAGGAAGTCAGATGGTTGGTGGTCATATGAGGGCCAAAAAATGAAAGCTGGTCAATAATCACGATGGTCCCATTATAAGGAAAAGACATCACTCTAAAGAGTGTGGAGACGATAACTTTCATGGCATAGACATAGTCATGCCCAAAGAGTAAATTAAAATCCAAGGGTCCTTGGACTATCATCACATCAATACAAACCATTTTCCATCCTAAGGTAATAGGTAATAGAGGAAGGATCCCTAAATATTCACTAGCTCTTTTGTCAAAAGCTAAAAAATTCTTATTAATGAGAACAAGCTGAGGGGAACTGAGAGCTTGTCAAGTGGTTGAGGATAAAATACTAACAAAAGCACCTTTGTCTACTATAGTCTAACATATGTTTATATTGCAAACATGCACAATGATTTTGAAAGGAAGGCTAGGTCCTATCAGTCTATTCCAATCAAATGAAATGATCTCAGTACTTGGAGGGGGTTCTGTGGGATTGGGTGAAATTCCTTCTAGTCTAAAAGAGTCTGAAGAGATGAGAAAAACCTGAGCAATATCAACTTCACTCTTCAAATGAAGAGTGGGATCGACCAATGATGGAAACAAGTCGACCACTTGAACTTCACTCTTCAAAGAAAGAGTGGGATTGACCAACGATGGAATTGGATCGACCATTTTAACTTCACTCTTCAAGGGAAGAGTGGGATCTATCGATGATGATGTCATATCGACCACTTGATTAAATTCACTCTCCAAAGGGAGAGTGGGATCGACCTATGATGGTGTCAGATGACCACTTGAACAACTAGTGGCTATTTGAGAGAGAGTCTATGGTAAGTAGTTGGAATTTGTTGTTGGACATCAAAAATATTTTCCAATAAACATGAAGCTTCATCCATATGAGGGTAAATGTTAGTTTGATGAATTCCTTCACATAACCTACAAGGAAATTTGACTCTAATTTTGTTTTCCCCAACTGTATTATGAATAATTGATGGGTTTTCATCAACATGATGTCCAAAGGATTGGGACGTGGGTTGTTGAGAATTTATAGACCACACTTCTAAGACCTTGGATAAACTAAGGAAATCCTTAAGAAAATGGTCACCCTTACAAATCTTTGAAGGGAATTTGGGCTTACGAGTTGTCTGGGTAGTCTTGATGACATCATCAACACTCCCAGCATTATGAACAATAGTTGGATGTTGATTTCAAATATGACCTGCAACGATTGGAAGCTTGGAATCTCACTTATTTTATTCTTCTTAATCTTCCTTTTAATCTTCTTCTTACTCACTTAGTTACTAGCTTTAGAGATTTCACTAGGCGAAGAAGAAAGGGAAGAACACCCAACAGGTGAAGAAGGAGAAGGTTCAACATGAGTTTAATGTTCTTGGGGTGGAGTGCTTGCATCTAAAGCACCCAACGCATTCGGGATTACCGGAGTGGAAAAAAACCATATCAGTAACCCAATAGTGAGTCATAGAGAACTCAAAGTGGAAATAAAAGGAGGACCAAAGTTTCTATAAGAAGGAAAAACAAGAGGTTCCCTAGGAAAAGGGGTCCCTTGGTTGGTCGTTTTAGGAATTGATGCCATATATACATACTCAACCTAAGGTATGCAAGGGAAATAAAACATCACACGCTAAAAAATATAGGAAGCAAAAAAACAAACAAAAACCTTTTTACAATGAATGCACTAGTTGGTGATGAAATCCAACATCGTGAGATCAAAATAAGAAGGGATTGATATAGAGCGGGTAGATTAGTTACGTTGGTGACCTACTTAATGGAATTACACCCTGGCGCAATTTCCCTCATGGTAAAAATGTGGGTTACCCTCCAAGGAGCCTGAGTGAGTTTGACCAATGTATGTTCTAGGTACAACAAAGACTTTCCCCTTCGCCATCACCTCATGTATGAGCCATAAATATTATGGCAACTAAGTTCACCATTTACAACAACAATTCCTAGGGAAAAAATTGATAGTTTGGTATACAAAAAAGGGCAGGGCCATAACCTGAAATCCCTTTGAGAGGTGCCTCCCACAGAGGTGTGATCCTCTCAAGTGATCCCCAAGTGTCTTTCGACACCATTTGTAATACGTGCAGACTACTCCACTGAGACCAATGAAGAGGGGTTAGTTACTTCCCTGGCCCCAATGTGACCTCATGATTGACCCTTGAATGAGAAGGGATACCCAGGACAATGATGTCACAAATGGATTTCGCTCCCTAACTCAAGATTCTATGTTTGTTTGATAGCTTTGGAGAGTTATTCTCAACACCTATTCCAAATCCCTACAACTAATCTAATGTGGGTTTGCTACCAATGAAAAGTAAAATTTTCTAAAAATATTTTATATAGCGTGTTAATTTTATGTTTATTGTTTACTCACAAGGAAAATGACATGGACAAGATGATGTTTTGACCGACTCTAAACCATGCAAAGAAATGAAAATGCAATGTTTTACTTCAATGCAAGCTATATTATGAGAAAAAGACAAACTTTTATATTCCCGGATGCATAATGTCCCAAATTTATTAAACCAAGATGATCACTATCCAAAATATTACTTCCCAAAGCAGCTAAAAATTCCCACCAACTAAAGCAATGCAATAATTGATTTTTTATTTATTTCAAAGATAGAGCTAAATACATCAACATAACAACAAGTCTCTTTAAAAGCCAAATAAATCCAAGCAATGTATATTTTTTGAAAAATGAAGTATTCAAAAAATAAATACTTTGAGAACAACAATCAATAACTAGACTGAAACACACTCAAAGACAGATCTAAGAGATTATAAGCCTTTCAGAAGAAAGCAAAAATTGCTAAAAACAAAGAAAACAATCATGAAATTTTTGATAAAAATCTCAAAAATTAAAAAAATGGCCAAAAGGAAGACTTAAGACTACAAGGATCAATATCAAGATCAAATAAGAAAACCAAAAAACAAGGCCAAAACCAAATATGAGATTGAAAGAGAGAGAAACAAGAACATTTGTTTCTAGAGGACTGTCACAGTCTGTAAAGCAAAACAATGCGACAATATCCAGTGTCACATGCTATAGACCAACACAGTGTGACAATGTCACAATGTCTCTCAAAGAAAAGTGAGACACCCACATAAAAAATGAAAAAAACAAAGAGTTTTTCCAGAAATCCCAGAAGGTCTCAGGTCTGAGAGTCAAGTTGGATCACCCAGTGACTCAGGAGGTTAAACTCAAGCAAAAACAAGACAAAGGCCAAAGAAAAACTTGGAGAACAAATTCAGAAGATTACTCCCCAATGGAGTCACCAATTTTTTTGTCAGACAAATCAATCTATGCAGACACAGACTGATCTCCCTAGACTCAGACACCAAGACTGTAACAAAACAGGGAATACCATATAAGTTTCCCTAGGTTTCTGTAATAAAAAATACTATCTCGCAAGAGCTCAGACCTTTTAATCGATATTTTTCTTCGCTAGTTGTAGTTTCCAACTCTGTCCTAAGACTTGTGGGTGATAAATTGTAAGAAAACGCAAGCCAACAAGAGAAAAAGAAACAAAATTATAATTTAATAAAACCTATGCAAATGATCAAGGACAAATGCAACAAAGATAACCATAAATGGATAGCATTTGTGGGAAAGAACATATATTGTCGTATTAATAATGATGGAAGAGATTACAACCAAAGCCTTGATGTTGTGAAGTCCCTCCCAATGATTCCTTGCTCCAACACATACCCTTTTCTTCTATGAGTTCTAACACCACAGGTTTGATACCAACCCATCCAGGTCAAAATTCACCTTAACAAAGAAGAAGCTAAATCCATGATTGAATAACTAATTCATTGATTGCTTGATTCCTCTATTAATTGATTACTCCATTATCTTTCTTCATAATATATGCTTCATTTTATAGATTTGAAAAGGAAGGGATGAGAAGGTTAGGATGAGAGGTTAGGATTTCACCAAATCAGAAATACGAGTGAGATCCAAACCAATCAGAGGACACCTCATCCTTGAATCTTCTATTATAGAAACTTCACGAACTTCTTAATTTTTCCTTCGTACAAAAAGTGTCACACCCTATGAAATAGCAACATGAGACACTATCATAGGCTACTATAGTGCAACATGTGACACTTTAAGGTTGTCACATGCTGCAGTGGTGCAACATGCGACACTTTCATAAATTAGGGGTTTTAAAGGAAATTTCCATAGTTTCATCTCTCAAATAAAGGTTTTTCTTCCATATTCATTAGGGATTAAGAAAATAATCATTCGAATGACAAAGGGTAGGTGAACATCATCAATGGTCATAGCTGTGATGAAAATAATGTGTAATAGTGATGGTGAAAATAAAATATAATTCTTTGGAGTATGTTTCATGATTATAGAGGTATAAACAAAATCACCATCAAGGATAACTTCCCTATTCCAGGTATTGATGAGCTTCATGGAGTGGCTTATTTAAAAATGTTAGATATTAAATCAAGATACCACCAAATCAAATTAAGAAGAGAAGACATTCCTAAAAACATTTTAGAACACATGAAGGGCACCATGAGTTCTTGTTCATGCCTTTTGGGTTGACTAATACTCCTACTTTTCAAATCCTTATGAATTTTTTTTTCGACCCCATCTTAGAAAGTTTGTGTTGGTTTTTTTGATGATATAATTATATAAATAAAATCATCGAAAGAACACATTAAACATGTGGATAAATTCCTACAAATTCTTTAGAACATTCAATTGTATATAAAAATTTCCAAACATGCTTTTGAGAAAAAAGAAGTAGATCGTTTAGGTCATATTGTTTCACGGAAAGGGGTCAAGGTGGACCCTCAAAGATTCAAGCCATCACAAAATGGCTTGTTCCTAAGAAAATCAAGAGTCTTAGAGGATTTTTGGGTCTTACAAGGTATTATCGAAAATTCATTAAGAATCATGCATGCATCGTAGGGCCACTCACATGTCTCTTGAAGAAAAATTCATTTGTATGGAATGAAGAGGCTACTTGGTCATTCTCACATTTAAATGATGCTATGTATTTTACATTAGTATTGGTAACACTTGATTTTGGTAAAACATTCATAGTCTAATGTAATGCATCGAGACAAGGAATTGAAGTAGTATTTATGCAAGAAGGGAGACGATTGGTTTTTCAAAATAAACAATTCAAAGGAAAATAATTGGTGAAATCTACATATGAAAAAGAAATGGAAGCAAATTTACATGCAATAAAAAAATGGTGAGAATATCTCATTGGGATACATTTTAAAGTCAATACAAACCATGATAACCTAAAGTAATTTTTGGAGAAAATATTATTGTCAAAAGAACAACAAAAATGGGTAGGAAAAATGCAATGGCTTGATTTTGAAATAATTTACAAAAAGGGGAAGGAAAATGTAGTAGCATATGCCCTTTCCATAATAAAAGAAGCCTCAAGTTTATATTCCATTACTATGTGGTTGGAAGAAGCATTCCATGAATGGAAAGATGACAATAGTAATAGTAATATAAACAAAATACAATGTCTAAAAGAAGGGAAGATCTCTATGTAACATTGGGAGTGGAAGAAAAATATTCTTTGGTACAATGGTAGATTATTTGTATTCCCTTAATCAAAGTTGAAGCAACAAATATCAAGGGATTCTCATGACTCTCCAATGGTGGGCCATTCAAGGTTCCTTAAAACATATCAAAAGATCAAACACAAAATTGGGGGGAAGGAATAAAGAAAGATATTCAAAAATTTGTAACATAATGTTAGGTGTGCCAAAGAAATAAAGGAGATACTACTTCAACCTTTACACATGCCTAATAAAAAATGGGAAGAGATATCGATGAAATTCATTATAGGTTTACCAAAATCAAAAGGTATGGATGTCATTTTTGTGGCCATGGATAGACTCACAAAATACACACATTTTTGTGAAATTCAATGGAAGAAAAAAACATGTACTTGACCACAAGGCAACAAAAAGACCGCTCTAATACCTCTTGAAGCGAACCTACTGGTTACTTCACCTTAGCATCCATAATAACATGGATGAATCCATATATTACACAAAGAATAAATAATTAATATTTATTATCCATTGACATGATATGAGATACAGTAACGTGCATATAAATACACATATGGATGAGGATTCATGTCCTTGGTAAAGGTCATGACTTATCATGGTTACACATCATAAATATACAATAATAATTTATATAACTACTTAGTAAAAAATGATTTATACATTATTATATATGGGTAATATACTTTAGATATATTACATGCAAGGTAGAGAGAAGATTAAGTTCAGAAGATTCACTTCTAGTCCTAAGCAAGAAAACTGATGAATACAAACAATTATAGTTAATAGTTCATGTGCTTAAGAAGCCATCCATGTGGCAAGGAAAAGAAACGTGATTATTTTTAACCTCCCTAGCAAGCTAAGGTTGAATAACTGTTATGCAAGAATGGCCATGATTTTTGAGTGTTACAAAGTGCATAAAAATAAATCCTATCACTTAGTTGCAAACTGAAATGACAATCAATGAAAAATATTGTGAGGACGATGATTCACATGGGTTTGTTTGTGGAAAATAGTGTGGATATCAAAGTAATGGAATTCCACAATCGTGGGATCTGAACGACTTTGCACATATGTTCTTTCAAAATTCATGCAAATTCCTATGTCACAAAAATAAAATTTTCACTTGGGCAAAGGCCCAAAAATCCAATTTAAAGTCGTAGATAGGTCATTTTGGCATCCTGCAAAAAAAATCAAATGAGAGGAGAAGCTACAAAATCCTAGGAAATAAGAAAATGAAACATTAGTTAGAAAACTGAGTGGGAGTCACAAATATGTTTGGTTATTTTTTGTTAAGATATTTATAATCTTAGGAGTTAGTGAAGATCAACTTGGTCTAATGTGTCTTTAAGTAAAAATGTGTTTCTTTAGTATGCATTAGTATGCATTTGTAGTTATTTAATCTGAAGGCCACAATATTTTCTAAGCATAGAGTGATTTGAGGACCCATACTCTCCTCGATCTTAAAATCTATATTGAACCATGACTTAACACCTGATTGGTCTATGATCTCTATTTAAAGATCATGGAGGGTCACCTGTTGATGATTGATTGTGAGAAATTCTCTTGTAAAATATTTTTATTTTGCATTAATATATTTCCTCAAGTGGCCACATTGGTTGGGGTCATTGACTATTTCCCTGTTCAATTATTTTAGCCATGTAAAACCATTGGTGTATTGATCTATAATTTGGTTGTGTGAGTGGTTATTGAAGGTGTTTATCCTTTGTGGGAATACCTTGTTTTTCAAACATGATATCAAAGCCCATTTGAATACCCTCTCATGTTGTAGATCAAGATCCGAAGCAATGTTGCCACACTTCTAGTTTTTGCTAATTTTGTGCATTGTTGGGATGAGAGGACCATTCCACTACATCTAGAGAACTTCTTTCAATTAGAAACATTTTTCATTTCACTTGAAAATGTTTCCATTTTCCCAAGATACAATCATTTTATTTATATCTAGAGGTATAAATTCTGAATACGCCATTTTATTTCTTTTTACATAGTTAATATTTCAGTTTTTTTGTTTTTATTTTTAGGTTGCTACCCTTTCCGGTCCGTGTATGCTATTTGTTGTGCGCTCTGTGTGATCTTAACAAATAAAAAAAGAGTGGAATGTGCTTTATTTTTTGCGTATGCTCTTTGATTTGTGTTGTATGTGATCTTAGCAAATCAGAAACAAAGAGAAAACTTGCATTTTATGGGTAAGTTAACCAAGATCTAACCCCATTGTTGTTGAGATTCGATTGTTTTTTCAAAATTTCGCTTGTTTTTGTATGAGCACGTGAAAACAAGGGTTTTTGGGGTATTCATGCACTTCAAGGAAAACTTCAACAACAACAATAACAACAACAACACCCCTATCCTCCTTTAAAATTGTTATTTATTTTGCACTAGCTCATTTGGTTGAAAGTTTCTTTATTTAATACGAGATCTTGAGTTCAACTCTTTTGTTAAAGTTATTTTTTGAAAAATTTGATGAAAACTTGAGTTTTCTCACAACTTTATTGTAAAATGCATTTCACTTAAATTATAAAAGTAAATCACTATAAAATAACTTTAATATTTTTCTTTTAAGTCATTTTTTGTATGAAACTTTAATTTATAAACTAACTTCATTGTAAAAGTGATTCTCACTTATTCTATAAAAGTGGGTCACTTCATAAGTAACTTATTTGTAAAAGTGAGCTTATAGGTGAAGTTAGAGAAGGAGGGGCATCACCACGTGGACCAACTTCTACTTGCCACGTGGCTCTTTGGTTACCTTTTATGCCTTTTTAAAAAAATGACATAACTTTCACATCTGAAGTCCATTTTCAGTGTTGTTGTTTTTTTAAACAAGCCATTTTTTTGAGATATTTCCATTCAGGCCATTAGTTTCATCGTTTGAATCCATATTATATGTATATTTTAATATTCATTTTCCAAGTGATTTTTTGTTTATCAATACTAAATACTTTTCATAGAAATCCCATATAGAGGATGTACTAAGAAGTAAATGATTGTACCATATTACCCTGGGAATGGAACAACCCCCACTAATGCCGAAAATAAATCCAAATGGGATAATAAGAATGATGCAACATGTGAACTAATCAAAATGTCCATATCTCATGATTTAAAATTTCACCTTCAAGTAATTGATGACCCAGATGTAGCTTGGGATAATCTTGAAGTTGTGTTTGGTAAACATAATGTGATTAGAGACCACTAGATTGAAAATCAATTAATAAATTTAAGTCCCAATGATTTTCCTTGCATTGAAGATTATTTTTCTAAGTTCAAAATACTTAGAATCTTATGTAAAGACTGTAAAATAGATTTGAAGGACGACCGAAGCATATATGTTATTATTGCTAATCTTGGTAGTGTATATTCTTTCTCTGTATTGACCTTTTATTCTACTAGAGAGGCTCTAGGTTGTTCTTACCAAGTTCCCACTCTTGATTCTTTTCTTGATTCTATGACTAGAGAGAAATATGAGGTTTTGCAACTTAGAGTGATCAACACTGCAGACACATCTAACAAATATTTAGTGGCCCAACAGAAAGATAAATCCAAGCATCCAAAGAAGAAACATCCTTCCAAAAATAAGAAAAACAAGGGTCCCAAACCATCTCACCCAACTGCTACTCCTATTGGTGACAAAGGGGAAAAATATAAAAGTAAGAATATTGATAGACATTGAAAATTTTATAGGTGAGATGGTCATGTGGAGTTTAAATGCTTTAAAAAGATGGATTCCC
This sequence comes from Picea engelmannii, assembly GCA_009831015.1. Lineage (NCBI taxonomy): Eukaryota > Viridiplantae > Streptophyta > Pinopsida > Pinales > Pinaceae > Picea > Picea engelmannii. The sequence continues at coordinate 153,615 of ML793396.1, forward strand.
TAGAAACAATGATGAAGAAGTGCAACATTAATCTTGATTCTTCTTTTTCTACTTCTTCTTGTCATGGGCATACACTTTCTTCTTCTAGTTTCTCATTCAATGAAACTTATACTTCTTCTTATGATGAATGGCTTATTGATTCTGGAGTATCTTATCATATGACTAAGGATATAACCATTTTTCTGCTCTTAATGAATGTAACACCAAAAAAGTATTTTCCGGTGATGATAGATCTCTTAGTGTTGTAGTGTTTGAAATAGTTCAAGTAGATAATGGTCATTTCAAAGATGTATTATATGTTCCAAGTCTTTCCGATAACCTTCTATCAATGTATCATATCACTCATTCATGTGAAGTTTAAACTGTAGAGTTTTCACCTCACCAAGTTGTAATCAAGGATTTAAAACATCTTAAACATGCCCTAGAAAATATAAATGTTGATGATATTACTAGGTTTTATAAATTTGAGAACTTTGGGTCATCATCTTCTCCATCAATTTTTGTTGCTCATAGCGATGACTTGAGAAAATTTTGGCATGAGCATTTTGGTAATATATGTTGATGTTTTGCCCCCCGGGGGGGGCAACTCAATTGTCAAGTGCCGTGAAAATGAAGTTCCATGAGGTTTCGAGTTCAATTCTCCCCGACTTACCTTGTGTGCCGCGTAAGGGGCATCGTGGGCACACCTGGAGGTTGTAGTGGTAGCGGTTGGATAACACGACCACGTGTAACACGAGCACGTGCCCAACTAGTTGTTGATTCCTCCAGACAATATATATATATATATATATATATATATATATATATATGTTGATGTTTTGGAAGCATCAAAAAAACATTCTAATAGATTAATAATTAATAATATGATTATTAAACATTATTATTAATGTAATAATATATTTATAATATAAAGTATAAATATATATAATAAAGTATAAAGTATAAATATAAAGTATATTTATATTATAATTATAATATAATATAAAGTATAAATATATTTAT